>UELW01000367.1:240750-359926 GCA_900490495.1 Danionella dracula
ATATGACTTTTACACCAGCTTAAGTTCTTGACAGGTTGTTGATTGCTATCTTTATCGTGATCCTCAAGCCTCTTTTAACACCTTCATATGTTCATTTACGATTAGCTACGAATAAACCCAATCCTAGCTTGTGGAGTGAAAATAACACACTTTATTGGTTGTCAGCACTTCGTTTGAATGTGAAGTTTGTAAGAGTACACGGTTAAAAAAAATAACAGTAGGACAGATATTTTGACTTCATCTCAATGAAAAGCAACCATGGAGGACACGTTTCATGAAGTTGACCGACCCTTAAGTACGTACGCCTTTTTGTACAGATTTATTTGGTTGCTAGGGTAAACAATGTGGTTGCTAGGAGATTATTCACAGATGTCAAATCAAATAAGCCTCGTCAAACTAAAAATAGTACAAACCAACCCTGGAGTCAGTTGCTAGGGTAAGCAATGTGGTTGCTAGAGGAAGAGTCAATGATGTTATTTTAACTAAGTATTGCCACTGTGACTATTACTAACCAACCCCTAAGTAAGCACAACTTTTTAAAGTGCAGATGTAAGTGGTTGCTAGGGTAAACAGTGTGGTTGCTAGAGCAGGAGTCAGCAATATCCTATTAAATAAGTCTCGCCACTTTGAATAATACGAGCCAACCGTCAAGTCAGTGACACTTTATGAAGTGCAGATATAGTTGGCTGCTAGGGTAAATGTAGTTGTAAGGGGAGGAGTCAGTTATGTTACATTACATTAGCCTAATCACTACAGAAAATATGAACTTCAGTGTATCTTATCAAGCGCAGATATAATCGTTGATGAGGTAAATAACGTGGTCCCCAAGGGAAGAGTCCGTAATTTTGGCATTCAATTACTTTTGTTACTATGAAAAATATCACTCAAAGCACAGTTGGAGATGATCGTTCTGTAACCGGAAGGTTGGCGGTTCGATCCCTGATAGGCAACCCTGGGCAAGCCACTTAATAAGTAAGTCAGCTCCCGCATCGGCCCGTGTGCAGTCAAGGGTTCTAAACGCACACCGCAGTGACGCCGTACCCTTGAAGCAGAGGTATAACGAAACTTTAAAGAAGGTTACTGTTGATGTACCAAATTTATTCAATCCTCTTTGCGATTTTTTGCCCATCCTTCCTTAAAAATTACCGCAAGATCTAAGAATGTATAGCAAAGAATACTTTAATTTAAGGGTTCAGAATAACCAAAACACTTTAACGTCTCTTACACTTCACTTTAAAGCAAAACAATACTTCGAAATGTACAAAAACAACGCCACAATTTTGTAAACAATTCACACAATCTTAAGTGCTAGCAGGGGTCCTCTGGTTCTTTCCTTGATCTTTCTTCTTCAGAGCTTTCACTTTGTTCAACCACTCCTTTTTCTTAGGTGAGACTTTCTTATTTTTCTTGTTCTTCTTCCCCTGCGTTTGTTTCGGCTCGTTCCCAGCCGGGGCCTAAATAAAGGATATAGTGATTAGAAGCCAGTCACATCATCACATAACTGCATCAAAAGCTTTGTTTCCTTTATGCGATCTGAGACTCTGATTAGCTTTCGACGTCTAACATGCTCATCTTGAATTTCTTTTAATTTGCATATCTTCTCCCATTCATGCATGTCATAGCATTACAGTGCTAAGGAATGAATAAATACAAACCTGATATTCTGCACAATTTTTAGCTCTTTCTCCACACCAGAGATCTCCAAATCTTGCCCTGAAGGTTGAGTCGCTGCACATTTTTGGTCCAACCATCATGAAACACACCTGTTGCACTGCTTAAGCTCCTCTTGGCTTGTCTGGAGCTAGAGAAGTCTGCATGCTTGAGCACGGTTGCTACTAAAATGTGCAGCGCATTAGGCCTCCAGGACCGGATTGGTGATCCCTGCTCTACCCCCTTCAAGCAACAATCTGATCAAGCTTTTCCAGCTCTGAGATGTGGACTCTTTTTAGACTATTAAAGGCTTTTTTGTCACTCGGCTATGTCAGTCTACTAATGCTTGGTGAATAGCGAAGACAACTCAATTCTTTCTGGCCAATCAGAGAGCTCAGTGATTGGGCAATCAGCAGAACGTCACATCACACATTTCATTCTAATCAAAGAAAAGAATCAATTAGGCTCAACTTTTTTTGGCTTTATAGAATCTCAGTTATGAAAGTGAGTGCTACAGAGCCAAACAACTAAATGCAATTTTACAGTAATGAATCAAGAGATGGAAGTCCACCTCATCATTCCTGGGCCTGTCCTTAGAAAGCAAACATGTAGTTACAAGAAGCAGTGCACCAATGTTCTTCAGTTGAGGTTCATGCTTGCGGTGAATTGTTGAGTCATGTTTCCTCAGGCGTAGGTTATCTCAGAATGGATGGGGTGATGCAAGAGTGTTAGAGAGCGTAGAGAAGATGGGTTTCATCCACCTGCTCTGGTATGTAAATGATTCATATTTTGGAATAATTTAGAAACATGGGCAGTTTGAGCAGTTGTGGTCTGGTTGATAAGGGGATAGGAAGGTCATTGGTTCGATCCCCAGATCCACCGAGTTGAAGGTGGAGTGAGTGATGAAACACTTGCTCTATATCTTCAACAATCACAGCTGTGGAGCCCACGAGCGAGCACCAGTTCCCCGACTGCTCCCCGGGCCCCGCAGCCATGGCTCCCACTGCTCCGGGTGAGTGCTCACGGTGTGTTTGTTCACTGCTGTGTGTGTGTGTGTGTACACTGGAATGGGTTACATTGGAGCACACATTCCATGTATGGGCCACTCGGTATCTGATCAACTGGTCACTTTCTCATAAAGTAATCATCAGACTTGAAAAGGAAGCAAGCAGACTGGTGAACTTGGATCCTGGATTGGATTTTTGTGCCATCATCATACTGATCACTTGTAAAATCGTGCATAAAACAGGCTAACACAATGCTAGCTTCGCTCTATTAACATGTTAACTATGTTAATCACTGGCTAATGTGAACATTATGTTAGCTACAGTAATGTTAGCATCATGCTAATAACACCTTAATTCATGAAACACATAACGTTACTTTTGTTTTTTGCTTACTTTTCATCGATGGATCTTGAGTTTGTATATTCTTTATCCTGGTGAGGTGATTAGCACCTGCCTCAGTCAACGAGGCTCCAAGGGGCCTCACAGAGGGAACTCCTATTTACTCTACCTGATCCTCACGAGCACTTTGTGAAGCTGCTTTGAAAGCAACTGCTAAAGAAGCGCTATATAAAAACTTGATTGATTGATTGATTAATTCAAGTTATCGCTGTGGTAATAACATGTTAATCCATGTTAGCACTATGTTAATAGCTTGTTAATTCATGTGAACATCATGTTGATTACAGTAATTGCAGCATTATGTTAATAACATGCTAATTAATGTTTGTTTCATCCTAATATCTGCTAACGTCAAATGAATCACTTGTTTACTGAGAATAGTGACATGTTAATTTCTGCTGTTATACCAAATACTCGTCAAATCATGCTAGAATTGAATGATTTTGTGCTAACATAAATTTAAATAACTTGTTAAGTCAAGTCAAGGGAAGGCCGTTTTATTTGTATAGTACATTTTCATGTAAATTGCCGTATAAAAGTGCTTTATAGAAGAATAAGAACAAGTCAGAGAATGCTAGCATCATTATAAATACATTTCAATTCATGTTAGCATTTAGCTATTTTGTGTTATGTTAATACCGTACAAATTTCTGTTAACATCAAGCATATTTGTGTCGCGGGGTCAAGCAGTGTGTTGAGACGTGAAAAGTTGTACCGTGTGGCGAGGATCCTTGAACACTCATCAGAGTGGACATTTACACCCCGTTCTAGGGTTTTCAATGGTTGAAGTTCTGAGTAAGGCGTCACGGTGGCGCAGTGGGTAGCACGGTCATCTCAGAGCAAGAAGGTCGCTGGTTCGAGCCTCGGCTGGGTCGGTTGGTATCTCTGTGTGGAGTTTGCATGTTCTCCTCGTGATCGTGTGGGTTTACTCCGGGTGCTCCGGTTTCCTCCACAAGAACAAAGACATACGGAATAAGAGAATTGAATAAGAACGATTGTTCATAGTGTTAAAGTGTGAATGAGTGTGTGTGAATGTTTCCCAGTGATGGGTTGCGGCTGGAAGGGCATCTGCTGCATAAAACATATGCCAGAAGAGTTGGCGGTTCATTCCGCTGTGGCGACCCCGAAAGGGTAAAAGTCGACATGAAAATGGATGGATGGATGGAAGTTCTGAGTAGCTCTGAAATTAAGTGACTGGACATTTAATGAAAATTGATGTAGTTGTGTCTAGAGTTCAATTTAATTTGCGTTTAGAATTAAGTTCAAGAAATTAAGAAGTTAAGAAATCAACAGTATTCTGGTCCATTATGGCCATTTGTGAGAGTTAATTACTTGTTTACACATGATAACTTAATGTTAATGACTTGTTTATTCATGTTAACTTCATGTTAATTTCTTTTTTATTCATGCAAACATCATGTTAATGGCTTGGTAATTAATTCTGCTCCAGCTTTAAACTTAGATTTAAAAGCTGACGTTTTATCAAACTTTTTCAAGCCAACAAAGTTTGCTTTCCAAACGTTAACATGCGTTCCTAAGAGGGTTTTGAGTGGGTGGATGTTTGCGTGGTGCCAAGTGGAACGGTCACCAGCGTCAGATCCTGGGAACCCATGTGCAAGACCAGATGACTCACGTCAACGTTTGGCAACTTGTTTCGACATCCCCGTTTCTCAAACCGATGACTGAGGGAAGGGTGCGCTCGCTCTGCTCAGGAATGCTGTTTGAGGAAAGGGTTTACGCTAGAGCGCAGGGTGCTTTTTAGGTAAACCTCCATCTTATTTCAAACCCTCTTTTCAATCGGAAGTTCCTTGCTACATTTAATCACAAGCAATTTATGACCACTCCAGCATACGTGAAACTTCTAGAAGAACTACATACTCGAACAGAGATCATAAAAGCATTGTAAACCTTCAGCTAAAATGCCACAAGGTAAATGTAAAAAAAAATATATAAATATATTTGGAGACATAAAGAGAAATCACTCTCATCTTTCTCTCTTTTACTCTCACTCTCATATTTTCTCTCACACTTGGGGCTGGGCAATAGTTCGACTCAGATAATTATTATCGATATACACTTTCTTGATAAGATATTAAGAGGTTGATGGAAAGTTTGTTAGCTGTCGGAACAGCGTTTCTAACAAAACTTCTGTGTGATATCTTCGTATGAGATAAAATATACACACTACTCCTGCTCAGAAATTAAAATTGCCACACTTTAACTCTATTTTTCCACAAAAATAAGCTATATTTTGTACATTTGCCATCTTTTCAGAACTGTGAGAGTTCCAGCTTCATGACGTAATCATCTGAAAGGCCAATCAGAAGTTGCGTTTCATGACAAGGTGTTAACTGATGCTTCTGATTGGTTTAACTCGTCAACTGTCCTTCTTTGCCAATGGAGACACTCACTCGTGCTCACATCAGAAGCAAGATGAATCAGTAACTCAAAGCAGCACGAGAGATTCATTTACAGGGTGGTGTCAAGCTACAGGGGGCGCTGTTGGAAACAACGGCAGTGATTTTAAACCCTGATCAAACACCACGCTGCGTATCTAGAGATCTGAAGCTGCTTTTAAAAGTCTTTTAAAAGAGATTTATCTGAAGTCTAGACATTGTTTTGCTTATCACAACTACAAATTCTATTGAGCTCAGACACGGTTCTTTCTCTTCATGAAGATGCAGAAAACAGAAGATTCAGCTGGAAGTGAAAAATAATTACTTATATTTAATAAATAAAAATGTTGCTCAATATGTTTCAATACATGAGTCTTAAAGAATATAATTTACTCTTTAACATTACTCTTTAGTAATGTATTAAATAATTATGCAATGTCTGAGCTATTTTACGGGTTATGAATACCTTTTTGTAACAATGTATCTCAAAATTATTTTTTTGTAAAAATTTTGTTTATACAACAAAACATTTGCCTTGTTGTGGTCATAAAAATGTTTTAAAACCTCAGTTAATCATTTCAGAGCAAAAACATGCGTTTTTGTGCTAGAAATAAGTATATATAGATATGTATATATTTATATATATTGCAGTGAAGTGAAAGTGAGCAGTTGGCCAGATCTGGAGGGACCCATCCTCGGAATGTGTGCTCTGCATGTAACCCATCCCAGTGTACACACACACACACAGCAGTGAACAAACACACCGTGAGCACTCACCCGGAGCAGTGGGAGCCATGGCTGCGGGGCCCGGGGAGCAGTCGGGGAACTGGTGCTCGCTCGAGGGCTCCACAGCTGTGTTTGTTGAAGATGGAGAGCAAGTGTTTCATCACTCACTCCACCTTCAACTCGGTGGATCTGAGGATCGAACCTGCGACCTTCTGATCACAAGTCGATCTGCTCATCTACCAAACCACAACTGCCCAGGCCTTACTCACTTTAATTTCTCTCTCTCTCTCTCTGTCAGATTTTTTTTGGTCCCCAAAAGTGATGATTAACAACGGGTCCCCACAAGACACAATAAACACACACAGAGGTCTTACCTTAGTTGGTCCTCTTGGTGGTGGTTGTGGAGGGAAGGTGCAGGGGGGCCAGTTGGTTTTCTGGTGGAACGGAAGGACATGTGTAGGATCCACAGCAACCCAGGGGACCCCCGTAATTACTGCGGGGGGTCCGTGGTGTATGGTCTGCAGGTGATAGGCACTCCGTGTTGATTTGCTCTCCTCTGTGGGTTTATAAACGGTGACGAAGCCCTCTCGAGGTTTGTGTACCAGCAGATATCGTCCTTCCTGTAACCTGAGGCGGATGTTGCATTCATAACCTCGTCAACTTTTAATTGATTAGACGAGAGCACAAACTTCTGTATGCTCACCCGGTGAGCTTTTTCAGGAGGTTGTAGAAGTTATTTAAGCATCGCGTCGGACTGAAAAGGAAATATTACAGCACTTAATTCCATGATAGGGTTTTCCAAATAATAACCAAAAATTTTTTCTAAAAAGAACTAATTATATCCAATTAGTTCATTACGATGTCCGTCACGATTAATTCACTTTGTCATCAAAGATTCAGTGATAGTGTCAGTAAAGTTTGTATGTTAATGAAACGTATAAATTGAAACTGACTTGAAGTCACACGTGAGGTTCTGAATCCAGTTTTCAGGAAGCTTCTGGATCTGAGCCACTTCTGAGGTGTGTGCATTGATCCGAGCTGAGTAACAAACAGAGAGATAGACAGAGTGAGTGAGCAAAGTAAGAGAGAGAGAGAGAGAGAATGACATAGGATTGAGAAAGAGAGATTGGTTGAGTATATGACAGCAAGACAGCGAGAGAGTGAATAAAAAGAATTCAGGAGTCTCAACACAGCAGCATGTAAGAGAGAGCAGCAGATCTTACAAATAATTCACACTCTGCTCGCCCATCGCTCTATCCTGTGATATTTTCCACTGATGAGGTCAATCATAAGACCCCTCTCTCGCTCACTCACTCACTCAGGGGTCTTCTGATTAACATCCCTAACTAAATCACTCACTCACTCAGGGGTCAATCACGGGTCTTCTGATTGACCTCATTCCCTCACTCACACAATCACGGATCTTCTGATCTCACTCACTCACTCACTCACTCACTCACTCACTCACTCAGGGATCAATCAGCGGTCTTCTGATTGACCTCACTCACTCACCCACTGGTTTTCTGACCTCACTCACTCACTCAAGGGGTCAATCAGCGGTCTTCTGATTGACCTCACTCACTCACCCACTGGTTTTCTGACCTCACTCACTCACTCACTCAAGGGGTCAATCAGCGGTCTTCTGATTGACCTCACTCACTCACTGGTCTTCTGATGGCCTCACTCACTCACTCACTGATCTTCTGATTGATCTCACTCACTCACCCACTGGTCTTCTGACCTCACTCACTCACTCACTCAAGGGGTCAATCAGCGGTCTTCTGATTGACCTCACTCACTCACTGGTCTTCTGATGGCCTCACTCACTCACTCACTGATCTTCTGATTGATCTCACTCACTCACCCACTGGTCTTCTGACCTCACTCACTCACTCACTCAAGGGGTCAATCAGCGGTCTTCTGATTGACCTCACTCACTCACTGATCTTCTGATTGATCTCACTCACTCACCCACTGGTCTTCTGACCTCACTCACTCACTCACTCAAGGGGTCAATCAGCGGTCTTCTGATTGACCTCACTCACTCACTGGTCTTCTGATGGCCTCACTCACTCACTCACTGATCTTCTGATTGATCTCACTCACTCACCCACTGGTCTTCTGACCTCACTCACTCACTCACTCAAGGGGTCAATCAGGGGTCTTCTGATTGACCTCACTCACTCACCCACTGGTCTTCTGACCTCACTCACTCAGCGGTCTTCTGATGGACCTCACTCACTGGTCTTCTGATGGACCTCACTCACTCACTGGTCAATCAGGAGTCTTCTGATTGACCTCACTCACTCAGCGGTCTTCTGATGGACCTCACTCACTGGTCTTCTGATGGACCTCACTCACTCACTGGTCAATCAGGAGTCTTCTGATTGACCTCACTCATTCACTGGTCGTCTTCTCTCTCTCTCTCTCTCTCTCTTTCGTATGATCAAAAAGTAAAGAATAAAGGGATTGGAAGCCTGGTATTCAAAACTCTACATATTCATAACAATCCAGTGTGAAAATCATCATCTGTATATGAAATTTCTTTCATTTCACACATTCTGTTTTCCCTCCAATCACAGAGTGCTCTCGCGCGTGTGCACGGAACTGTGTTCTGTTGTCTTTAGCTGCTCCTGGATGAGCAGCAGAAGAGAACAAGATGCTTGAAGAAGCTCAGAGGAATCTGCAGAGCCAACCATGTGACCAGAGAGAACTATGCAGCCCCTGGGCAGCCAGACTCTGCTGCATTCCTCTGCGTGACACCTACACAGCTGCACTGATCGAGCACAGGGTTCCTGCAGGATTCATGAGGTCAAACTCAATACTTTTTAAGACCATTACAAATCTAATTTAAGACTTATATCATAACATCAAAAACAAAAACTGTATGCTTCAAATACATTGTTTGAAATCCTAACCATCACTTTTATGTTTTTGAGCATTTACGAAGGTTTTCTCAAAGTCTGGCAACCCTAACCATGCTTTTTGTAAAGTCAGGCATTTAGGAGCATTTTATCTGGTAACCTAAAAAAGCACCTCTATACATTTGAGCATTTATGCATATTTTCTCAATCTCTGGCAACCCTTACAATCACATTTTTATATATATATATACATAATATTTATTTTGAAATATAATATTATATATATATATATATATATATATATATATATATATATATATATATATATATATATATATATATATAAGATTTTTAATTTTTTTTAGCTATCACGACTGTTTTCTTAAACTCTGGAAACCTGAAAAATCACTTATGTTTTGAGAGTTTATGAAGATGATCTCAAACTCTGGCAACGCCAACAATCGCTTTTCTGCATTTATGCATGTTTTCTTAATCTCTGGCAACCCTAACCATACCCATGCCAGAACATTTAGGAGAATTTTCTCAATCTCTGCCAACGTCAACAATTACATTTACATTTCTTAACATTTATGAGTCTTATGTCAACATCTGGCAAAACTAACAATCACTTTTTACTTTTGAGAACTTACACATTTTTCCCCAACAATGCTTTTGTGCATTTATCTGGCAACCTAACAATCACTTTTACATTTTTGAGCACTCATGAGCGTTCACACTTCTTCTTACACTTTGGCAGCGCTAAACATCACTTTTATGTTTTTGAGGATTTAAGAAATTTTCAGTTATCCTGAAAATCCTATCCTAGTCAGATATGTCAGTATCTGGACACCCTAACAATTACTTTTACGTTTTTTAGTGTAAATGTTTTTTAGTGTCCTTTCTCAAACTGTGGCAGCGCTAGACACCACATTTTCCCAGACTATGGCAACCCTAACCTTCATTTTTACCTTATTTTTCTTTTCTTATTTTTAGAAGCATTTTCTCCATCTCTGGCAACCCCAAGCAAAAAAAAAAAAAAAACACATCAGATGACCTTCACATGGACATCAGAAAAATGAGAAATAAAATAATAAAATAATAAAATGATTTAAAACTTAAAACAGTGAGTTTAAGACTTTTTAGACTCCGCAGAAACCCTGCGGTAGCGTCTCTCCCTTCCATCTATATTCGCTTCACTGCTGAATGAACTCAATTACTAACTCATTAATTCACTTTTAATAACTTGCAGACAATGTCCCCAAGTCTCTGATCTGCTAAGAGCTCAGAATCTCTCAAAGGAAGGTTTCAAACGGTGACGTTCATGCCCCTGTCACCGAGTCAGCGGAGGAGTGAGTTAAAGAAACTGTGTCTTAAAGTGATTTCTTTGTTCAGCACTGAGTCATGAGTCACGAGAGAGGCATGCTGGGAGTCTGCGGGAAGAGCACGGACTCCCCTTTCAACCAAAACCAAATCATGAAAAAAGCTTCCACCAATCGGATCCTGGCATTCGATCAGCATTTCAGGGTTACTTAAACCCTACTTCTTTCACAGCGCAAACAGCTTTCTGTTAAAGAAAAAAATCTCTGTTTAACAGGGAACGAAGTGAGCCCCCTGGCTGACGAGTGCAGCAACAACAACCCCTGAAGAATTATATTCCTTTATGTTATCGTTATGTTATAACCTCACGAATCTCAATTAAACCTTGTATTCTATTTGATGAAGTTAAATAGTGTTTCTGTGTAAATTCTGTGTCATCCTTTATGTTTTATTAGCCACTGAGAAAAACAAGTGTTCATTGCGTAATGTAAACAACCTCTGGTTGGACGGTGTGCTATGACAGAACGTCTTGTATATACTCAAAGACTTTTTAACATGAACGCGTATCATTTATGCAAGCGCCGTTCTTATATTATCTAAGAAGAGAACAGTATCAGAGTGTGAGGGAGAATGAGGAAAGCTACTTTCATGTACATTTACATTTATGTATTTGTCCAAAGCGACTTACAGAAGCCAATCTGCAATTTATAAAACGTGTAAATTTTGTAAGATGCTGTTTCGTGCTGTTTCACCTTCGTGAAAAATCTAAATTCTGTCTCTGGTGTGTTTTATATGTGTTTAAGGGAAGTTTCTTTAATTACAATAATAAGATTTGCATTGGAAAATGGGAAATTTGAAAATGAACAGTAAACAAACTGCTGCACACATCTAACGTGCTAAAGGATTTCTAAAGTTAAAATAGAGCGTAACTTTAGAGTTTAGCATTAATATGCTACAGATCACGGAAGACAAAACATAGGAAATAAAGGCTTTCAATCTGTGAATTATCCGTTCATTTAAGTTTCAGTTTAAAAAGGAAAACAAAAAAAGAAATACATTTTTTTTATGAAAACGAAAAGGAAACAATTTGTTTTTCCATTAGTTTATTCTGTGATAAAAACAAAAATATGCTGAATGAATTACGAGCTTGCAGCAGTTTGTTTTTCTATTTTTTCTTTAGGGAATGCTCAGCACGACCCGGAAGTTTTTGTTTAACTTGTAACAGGTTTTGTCATATAAACAACATCAACAAATCATGAATATCCTCCAAATTAACTTTTTGCTTCTCTTCTTTGTTGGCTGTTAGTTTGTGCTCTCTTTTTCAAGGACTCTCTGCCGTTAACAGCTCGCTTAGTGAAGAAACTTTAGGTCTTTAAACCTTGGATCAATTGCAGCAGCGATCTTCAGCCGTGTGAGATTAGTGCGGTTCTTACTTTTAGAGCGTCTGAGGTGAAATCATGTTTGAATTTAACTATAGGCTGATCCTCCTCTGTTCACTCCATCATTTCTGCCAATAGCACTGAGCAGGAGACAATTTATTTTACTTACATTACATTATTCAACACCATATTTATTACTTCTTCCACTTTTAAAAATGTACAAACACACACACACACAACAATCTCACAACATTTAGCTAGAACACTTTCAAACCTCTAGCGTGAACGGAAACCTGACCAAACATTCGGTGCAGCATGAGGGCCGTGCAGGACCGGCGTTCACATGGAAGTAACGTTAGTCTTGTGGAAGCAAACATATTACGAGCGCTGTACGAGTGCTTTAACTTGTCCTCGTTTTTCCCATTTTCTCGTCACTTCGAGACAAAGATCCACACTTCACTCCGCGATCCACCGTTCCTCAGTTTTACACAAAATTACTGTGTACTGTTACTGCATGCCTTAACACCTTAATTTTGACAGCATTAAATATAATATAAAATAATATAATATAATATGATATAATATAATATGTGTAATGAATCTTTCAAATGCCATGTTTCAAGCAATTGCAATGCAGTTGCTGCAAATGACCCCTAGATGTCCCTGTGGAGAAGGTGTCGGATTGTTTTGAAGCCTCAAATCCACACAGCAGGTTTGATCGATCGGTGTGCCCCTCACTACTGTATAAAACAACCAAACGCTCTAAAACGCTCTATTTTACCCAATTCAGGGACATCTTTCTCTGTTTTCATGCTTATTTTCCTACAAAACTCATTGTTGTGTAAAGTCGTTGTAACTTCCGGGTCACGCTCATAATTCACAAAAAGACAATTAGAAAACAAAAACTGCCGCAAGCTCATAATTTGTTTTTGCATTTTTTTTTGTTTTGATAACAGAATAAAAAAAAATGAAATGCTTTTACATTTTTCATCAAAAAAAACTTTTTTCTTCTTTTTTTGTTTTCATTTTAAATAAAAAAATCAAATGAACAAACTATGCACATATTGAGTTTCCTCATCTGCGCTCGTCTTAAGCGTCTGATAAAGCATCTGAGATAACTTCTCCCACTTTTTCTTCACTTTGTATCTTCACCCGGAGCAGTGGGAGCCATGGCTGCGGGCCCCGGGGAGCAGTCGGGGAACTGGTGCTCGCTCGAGGGCTCCACAGCTGTGATTGTTGAAGATGGAGAGCAAGTGTTTCATCACTCACTCCACCTTCAACTCGGTGGATCTGAGGATCAAACCTGCAACCTTCTGATCACAATTCAATGTCCTCATTCACCAGACCACAACTGCCACCCACATAAAGAACCAAACCAAAACTTCTGACTGAAACCGGAGGTATACCTAGAATAAACTCTAGCTGTTCAGGAAGAATCAAGCTTACTGATGTAGCTCTCGGTGCTAGAGTGCAGCAGCTTCTCCGCCCACAGTCGACAGGCCTCGGTGTGGGTCACACTCTCGGCTCCGTAGCACAGCTGATACTCCAGCTTGGGAAGCACATGCACCGGGACCGCCTGCAACACACAAGCCAAACACTCAAACACTGCTGAAACTCCACAAACTCTATTGACTCCACAAAGCTGTCTATCTGGTGTGTTTTATTTTCCTTAACCCACAATTAATCTGAATCCATTCCAACCAATCACAGTGCAGCATTCACATTAGATGAACATCAGGCAGCGTAGGTGCCAATTCTTTATGTTCATTTAGTTTCGTTATAACAATTTCTAGGCCCGATCATCTACAGACATGGATTCTCGTACCACTGCTACACTGACGACACTTAACTCTATCCGCCATTCCTCCTCAATAACTACCCCAACATGGATTATCTGAACGACATCTCTACTTGGATGAAGAACCATCACCTACAGCTCAACATGACCAAGACAGAACTTCTGGTAACCCTGGCCAATCCCTCGGTGCATCACGACCTCTCCATCCAGGTGGAATCCTCTACAATCACCTCTTCTCCTTCAGTCAGGAATCTTGGAGTGATTTTGGATGAACAGCTGTCCTTCAAAGCCCACATCACAAAGACAACTCGAGCGTGTAGATTTGCACTGCACAACATTCGAAAGATCAGGTCCTTCTTAACTGAACATGCAACTCAACTCCTGGTTCAGGCTCTGGTCCTCTCACTTCTGGACTACTGCAACGTTCTCCTTGCAGGACTTCCAGCAAACGTGCTCAAACCTCTGCAGATGATCCAGAACTCTGCAGCTCCTCTTATCTCCAAGAAACCGAAGCGAGCTCATGTTACTCCCTTCTTCATCACTCTTCACTGTCTCCTCATCGCAGCTCGTGTTAAATTAAATTCACTGATGCTGGCGTACAAAACTATCTCCAGATCAGCCCCTGATTACCTCCATGAGCTCCTACACTCCTACATGTCCTACACGAGGTCCTACACTCCTACATGTCCTCCAGAAGCTCCTACACTCCTACATGTCCCCCAGAAGCTCCTACACTCCTACATGTCCTCCAGAAGCTCCTACACTCTTACATGTCCTCCAGAAGCTCCTACACTCCTACATGTCCTCCAGAAGCTCCTACACTCCTACATGTCCTCCAGAAGCTCCTACACTCCTGCATGTCCTCCAGAAGCTCCTACACTCCTGCATGTCCTCCAGAAGCTCCTGCATGTCCTCCAGAAGATCCTACATGTCCTCCAGAAGCTCCTACACTCTTACATGTCCTCCAGAAGCTCCTACACTCCTACATGTCTTCCAGAAGCTCCTACACTCCTACATGTCCTCCAGAAGCTCCTACACTTCTGCATGCCCTCCAGAAGCTCCTACACTCCTGCATGCCCTCCAGAAGCTCCTACACTCCTACATGTCCTCCAGAAGCTCCTACACTCCTACATGTCCTCCAGAAGCCTGCGCTCAGAGAAGGAGCATCGACTCGTGGTTCCGTCCCACAAAGGCAGAAGATCTCTCAGCAGAACCTTCTCTCTCACTGTCCCTGGCTGCTGGAACAAACTCCTGATCAAGTCAGGAGAGCAGCAACACTAACAGCTCTCAAGAAGCAACTGAAAGCTCTTCTCTTCAGGGAACACCTACTACAAAAAAAAGTCTCTCTACTTTTTTTATTTTATTGATCAGTTGATACAACTTCTATTATGAGCGAGCTGAGATAGACTTTGACGGTGTAACAAATTGCATACTGTCTCTCCCTTTCTGTAAGTTGTTTTGGAAAAAAAGCATCTGCTAAACGCATAAATGTAAAAGTATCTCAGTTCCCTGTTTGGTGTGTATTCACTGACTATGTCTGTTAGGTATTTATGTTTATACGAGCAGCAGACCGGCAGCCAGTGTAGAGACTTAAGAACTGGAGAAATGGGTTCTGACTTTCTAGTTTGGTTTGGCGTAAGTAGAAAGTGTCTGAAGATAAATACACGCATTAACTACTTCCAAACGGAACCATAAAATACAAAAACTGCCCCAAATCATGCTACAGGAGATAAATCTCACCCTGAAGGCATCCTTGTCATGTTTGGCGAGAGCGATGCTCACACTGCTGCGCACCATCAGCAGGACGTCCTGCAGACTGTAGAGCTTATAGAGCACAGCGCCCTCTGCTGGAGGATCATACTCGCGCTCGTCCTCTATACAGCCCTGAAGATCTTTCCGAAGCAGAGCTGAGAGACAAAATCGGCACTTTTATTATCAAGCCATGAAAAACAGAACACAATATTACAACTATTAATGCAACTATTACTACTACTCCTACTAATAATAATAATGTTAATAAAAAATATACAACTTACAGTAGTAACACTGATTACAGAAGAAATGAGCTAAACCATTTAAAAGTCACCGTATCAAGTAAACAAGTGTTGTTTTTGGTAGCATCTAAGTTTTAGTCTTTTTAACAAAAAAACGTTTAGCTTTTGTCACGTTTTAGTAATTGAAAAGTTTTAGACACGTTTAGTCATTTTAGTAGATTAATATTTATTATTTATTAAGTTAATTAAACTCTTTAAATATTAGAAAATACATATTTAAATATATTTCATGAATTAATGCTCCATATCACATTGTGAGATTGTTGATGGGCTTCTCATTAATAAATACAGTGACACATATGCATTATCAAATAAGGATAAATTAAATCTAAAAAATGCAAAATAAAGAGATACCACAATGGAATTTATCCTCTTACTTAAATTACGTAACTCCACTTACTTAATTACTTAATAATTTGGCAACTGTGGTTTATATATATATATATATATATATATATATACATATATATATATATATATATATATATATATATCTATATATATATATATATATATATATCTATCTTATATATATATATATATATATATATATATATATATATATATATATATTAAAATATATTTTATTAAAATATACTTTTTAATCAAATAAATATTAATCTACATTGACTAAAAGATTTTAATGTCTGGTGACTAAAATACTAAAACATTTTTGATTTTCGTCAAACTAAAAATGTAACATTTTGAAATGATTGAAATGTGACTAAAACTGTTGTAATAAATGATATATGTGTCATTAAGCCCTCTATTGAATTGCTGAATGGTGAAGATAGCTCGGATGATCTTGTGCACTCTATAAACCTGTTGTTCTTGCAAATGTGTTGGTACTCAGCCACACGGAGTACGGTTGGTGCTATCTGTGGCTGCTTTGACCACAACAGAAAACATGAAAGATGAAACCTGTGGCTGACTTGAGCAAAGTTTGATTGGCTGAGCCACAGATGTTTTGCATAAAGAGACCGCAAACCTGAAAGCTTATGCTCTTCCCCGAAACAACTCGCACGGCTGCGTTTGATGGAAAGCACGAATTTGTTTTGTCGTGGCTCTGCAAAAAGAGTTTTATAACCATTTACCATTGTTTTGTAGTTTTTAAAATTGATGTTAGGAAGGTTAAGTTAGAACTGTCTCTTGCTTTGTGGATATTGGACTTCTTTGCGTGGATATTGATCTTTATTTCTGCACCAGTGTTGGTGAGACGCTTTTTAAATATTTGATATGGTTAAAATAATATTCGGTCCATACTACAGAAAGACCGATATGAAACATGATCGCGTGGTCTCTGGAGTAGGGGTAAGGGAACTTACTACAAAACTAAAATCCTTTTCGTCAAAAGGACTAAAACTTAGATGGCTGCCAAAAAACAACACTGCTGCTCACGTACATTTCTTCTGCGTGGCCAGCATCACAGGGACATCGTGGGGAAGCATGCCCTCCCCCTCGAGGCCCTCTCTGGACTCCAGGTACGAGGTCACGCTCTGCTTGACCAGCGAGTGAGTCCTGGCCTCCGGGACCTTCCTCTCCGGGACGGGAGCTTTGGAGGCCTCAGCGCTGGAGCTCTGGCTGGGTTTGAGCATGGCGTCCTGCATTCGGAGGATCTCCCCCAGCTGGTCGCAGCTCTCTGATCTTTTCTGGCGCTTGATGCCCTTTCTGGCCCTTCTGGACGCTGGGGTGGAAGGTTCTGGTGATTTCAGAGGAGAAACCGCAGGAGCCTCCTGAGGCACGGTTGTGTGAGGAAGAGAACCAGACGCGGTGTGATCGATAACCAGACGCTCCTCGTCAGAATCTGAAAGCTGCGCTTCTGGGTCCGATCTGAGCCGCTTGGGAGGAGGACACTGGGGGCAAAAAACATAAATTAAATTTGAAGGTGCCATATTACGCCTATATTTGACTCCTCTAGACTATCACTGCACCCTTAATAACCATCAAAAGGCAGAATTTATCGTAAACAACGTCTTTCAATCTCCTCAAATTGTTGAACTTCTCAAAATGAGCCATGTTCCTCCTGTTCCTCCCACGACGGAAAGCCTGCTGAAAATGCAGTCGTTTCTGATAAATACGTTTATCTTTTGGTGCCTAAAAAGCCTTGTAGCCCAGAGTGCGCAATCACACTTCGATTCATTTCAATATTTTCTTTCAAACATTTTTTTTATCTGCCACAGTATTATTGTACCGCGTTCCTAAATTCAAATAAATGACCTTTTATTTGGGAAAGTTGAGTTTTTGTTTCTAAAGGTTCTGTTTTTACACACATTTTAAATGAATATAGAGAGAAAATAAAGAGGTGGAGGGGAGAGAGAGAGAGAGAGAGAGAGATGAGATAAATGAGAGAGGAGTGAGTAACAAGAAGGGAGGAGAGAGAGAAAACAGAAAGAAAGAGGAGAGAAAAAAGTCGAGGAGGGGGAGAGAAAAGAGAGGAAAGTAGAAAAGAGAGAAGGGGGGAGGAAAGTAGAGGAGAGGGCAGAGATAGCGGAAAGGGGGAAGACAGATAGAAGGGAGAGAGAGAGAAAAGAGAGGAGAGAGAAGAGAAGAAAGGGAGGAGAGAAGAGAGAGAGGAGTGAGTAAAAGAAGGGAGAGAGAGAAGAAACAGAAAGAAAGAGGGGAGAGAGAAAAGAGAGTAAAGTAGAAAGAGAGAGAGAGAAAAAAAGGAAAAAGAGAGGAAAGTAGAGGAGAGGGCAGAGATAGCGAGAGGGGGGAAATGTTATTGTACCGCGTTCCTAAATTCAAATAAATGACCTTTTCTTTGGAAAGTTGAGTTTTTGTTTCTAAAGGTTCTGTTTTTACACACATTTAAATGAATATAGAGGAAAAAAATAAAGAGGTGGAGGGGAGAGAGAGAGAGAGGAGAGAGAGAGAGAGAGAAGTAGAAGTAGAGAGAAGGGGAGAGAGCAAGAGAGCGACAAAAGTAGAGAGAGAGAAGGGAGGGGAGACAGAGAGACAGAGGAAATAAAAGAAAGAGACTGAAAGAAAGAAGGGAGAGAGAGAGTAAAAAAAAAGTAAGAGAGATGAGAGAGAGAGCTCAACCTCAGTTTCTTCTCTAGCGCTCTTGCTCTCTGACTCCTCAGCAGCTTCTTCATCCAGCACCGTGTTTGCTTCTAGGGTTTGCTGAGGAGAGTCTGGAGAGTCCTTCTTCACCTCTGGGACGGGGTTCTCTGGGACAGGGCTCTCTGGGACGGGGTTCTCTGGGACGGGGCTCTCTGGGACGGGGTTCTCTGGGACGGGGCTCTCTGGGACGGGTGGGTGTTGAGAAGGAGCCACAGCTGGGTTAGGACAGGTTGTCTTTCCTTCCTTCCGCTCCCTCGCTTTCTTTCGGCAGGTGGAGGCCTCGCCGAAGGACTCTAGTTCAGTGAGATCAGTCTCCGTCTCCAGAACCAGAACATCATCATCAAACGCCACAACAGGCCTCGTGGTGTTATCCTGAGGCAAAACACAGTAAAACCTCTGTTTACTATTTAATAAGAGTAACAAATCTTTACTCCCTCTCCCTTCATGCACTCACTCCGTGTGTTGATAACGTCATAAATGAGGACGAAATACAAAGGTTCGTGGACCGTAATCCACCAATCAACAGGTAAAATTCGGGAAGAAGACAAACACTGTGCATCATGTGACTGTATTCAACCCACCACCAAATGCTCTCCTATTGGTCATTTCCAGCCCTGAAGCTGTGTGTTCATGTGTAGCATCCTGCTCTCCTATTGGTCAGTTCCAGCACCTGATGCTGTGTGTTCGTATGTAGTATCCTGCTCTCCTATTGGTCAGTTCCAGCACTGATGCTGGGTGTCCGTGCCTAGTATCCTGCTCTCCTATTGGTCAGTTCCAGCCCTGATGCTGTGTCCGTGCCTAGTATCCTGCTCTCCTATTGGTCAGTTCCAGCACTGATGCTGGGTGTCCGTGCCTAGTATCCTGCTCTCCTATTGGTCAGTTCCAGCACTGATGCTGTGTGTCCATGCCTAGTATCCTGCTCTCCTATTGGTCAGTTCCAGCCCTGATGCTGTGTGTCCGTGCCTAGTATCCTCCTCTCCTATTGGTCAGTTCTAGCCCTGATGCTGTGTGTCCGTGCCTAGTATCCTGCTCTCCTATTGGTCAGTTCCAGCACTGATGCTGGGTGTCCGTGCCTAGTATCCTGCTCTCCTATTGGTCAGTTCCAGCACTGATGCTGTGTGTTCATGTGTAGTATCCTGCTCTCCTATTGGTCAGTTCCAGCCCTGATGCTGTGTGTTCGTATGTAGTATCCTGCTCTCCTATTGGTCAGTTCCAGCCCTGATGCTGTGTGTTCGTATGTAGTATCCTGCTCTCCTATTGGTCAGTTCTAGCCCTGATGCTGTGTGTTCATATCTAGTATCCTGCTCTCCTATTGGTCAGTTCCAGCCCTGATGCTGTGTGTTCGTATGTGGTATCCTGCTCTCCTATTGGTCGCCTGACGCACCATGACATCTTCCTGGAAGAGCTCTCTCTCTCTTCACGCATACTTTTGGTTTCGTGTTGGTGTCCTAAACCCGTGAATATTTTCGTGTTGCTTTTTTGGTAAAGCGTGTTTTTCTGGCCATGGCTCTCCTCCGCTACCATCCGTTCTCCTTTCTTCCTCCACCAACACTTCTCCTCATCGTCTCACTCGAAAGGAAAGGTTATTATTTTTCATTTATTTTGATCAGTTTTCAATGTTTTATTATTATTTATTAGATTTATAATGTATACTTTTAAGGATTGAAGAATCCTAGTTTATTTTTCTCTGCTTTTGCATGTTATTTTCAGTGAGCAAATTTAACAAAGATCGAAATTTTTATGAATTCTATTAATGTGTAAAAAAAAACGCAGCTTGTGTTATCTATAAAATATCTATAAAACACATCAGAAAATGACAAGAAATTGACAGAAAAATGTGTTTTTCCTAGACCCGTTTTTTTGTGCATATTTCACAATCCAAACCAGATTCACATACATCTAAAAGTAAATGTTAAACAGAAACATGTTTAATGCTTGCTTAAAAACAGAAGGAGGAGACGGTGTGTGCAACTTGACAATAAAGCTTTGGATTTAGTCTCTGTTTCTGGGAATAATGGCTTAATTAGAGCATGTGCAGAGTCTTTAAAGGTCAAGTGTTATAGCACTTAGAATCAATATTTGAGTCCTCTATACTAGCGCAGCACTGTTAACAACGTTGAAAATAATAAACAACATCTTTAAAATCACCTCATATTTTTTGGCCCGGCAAAAATGCGCTGTTTACAGCCGCCCCTCACACAGACGTGCTTTCGGCACGCCCCCTACTGACCAGTGGTCTCAAGCGCATCCGTTTGAGCAAACAGAGCAAAACACGTGTGCAAAGCAGCTGTGCGGGATGTAACATTTATATATGTGAAAGTAACCAGTCAGAAAAAAAATGTGAAAGTAAGCAGTGTGTCAGATCTGGAGTGAGCCATACCTGGGATGTGAGCTCTGCATGTAACCCATCCCAGTGTACACACACACACAGGAGTGAACAAACACACCGTGAGCACTCACCTGGAGCAGTAGGGGCCATGGCTGCGGGGCCCGAGGAGCAGTCGGGGAACTGGAGCTCGCTCGAGGGCTCCACAGCTGTGCTTGTTGAAGATGGAGAGCAAGTGTTTCATCACTCACTCCACCTTCAACTCGGTGGATCTGGGGATCGAACCTGCAACCTTCTAATAACAAATCGATCTCCTTATCCACCAGACCACAACTGCCATGAGAGAACCGGAGCACTTTATATGCAAACTGAGTTTGAGTCCACAGAACGAACCAGAAGCTGGAGGAAAAGACTCCTCAGCGCCGTGTTTACAGGTGAATCAGACGAGCTTCTTTACACTGAATGATTTCTAGTGTCAGCGTACTCTTTTATGAATGATTTATTTTGTTATAGGTGTACTTGTGTAAGATGCCAAAAGAAGATCTGGTTACGAACTTTACTTGTTGATGCGCGAGCTTTGCACAATAGCGTGTAGCAATAGTACCATCCCTGTAGTGTGCGTTCCACACGATTGACTGCTGTAGTGAGTTCAGGGTTAGGATTTTAGGGAAGATAAAATGCCTTTTGTGTGTGCTGAAACCAGATTTCCTTGTAAGGTTATAAAAGCCATGTAGTGTGCGCTCGGCTTGATGTATGAAGAGTTAAAATTGTGTATTTCATTAATGTATTTAAGCCTAGCACAGAGTGGACCCCCAAATCAATGAACACGGGGCAGCTGCAAAAGCACCCGGGGACAGAGCCAGCCTCTAAAAAAAATACTTTATCAGACTGTTCTTTGTTGAGAAACCAGGTGAAGTGCTGGTCAGATCCAAGTGATCTTTACAAGTTTTCTCTGATGGCAGACAGAAAATCGCGCCATTTCTGGCGAATAAACTCATTCTTTGGTAATCCAAACAAAAGATTAGGCTCCGTAAATCCGAAAATGCACTTCTCTGGGATTGTTTATCCAGCGCTGGTCTGCTGCTCTCACACTTCCGGGTCGAACCACTTTTTTATTTGTTCGTCAAAGAGAGGGGCTGTACTAGCAATTCGTGTGATTGACGAGTGGGTGGGGCTTGGGTGGAAATAAGGGAAAAAAGGCGGGGATAAAGAAAAAAAGTCGTTTACAGCTCATGCGTGAACTAATCTGAATACTACTTGAGGCATGTTTTTGATGAGGGAACAACTCTTCAAGATGCCAGGAATGTCAGAAAAGTCACATTATCATATGACATGACACCTTTAACATTTTTTGTGTTGTTTCTGTGTGGCTTGGAATGAATTAGGCAATTTTCAAGTAAATGTTGCTTTGACAAACAAAAAATTCTGCAAATGAAGGCCTCCTGGGGACGGATTAATTTCGTATCTCGAAGTATCACTGTAGCTGTCTTTGCATCAGAAATTAAACTAATAATCACATTTCCATCATGTTTTATGAACATAGTTCTGGACATCAGGTGGAAAGCCAACTTTGAGGTTGTTCTGACCAAGTTGGTCTTTTTTCGATAGAAAACAAACCAATTATTAACTCTGTAAATCCACAACCGTTGAATATTTGGCATAAAATTCAACTTCTTTGAACCGGTCAGCTGCATATAATTCCAAAACCAACTGAAGAAAGTTAATTGAAATTTACCATTCAATCTCAATTCAAAGCATTTTTTGCTCTAACCGTCCTCTCGTGTTGCGTTCACTCATCTGCTATCACACACATTTCACTCGCACTACACTACCCAGAATGCCTCCCACTATGCTCACGCGTGTGTGCAGCATGTGCATGTAGTTAGGCATCTTGTGTAAAAGATTAGAGCAGGTTAGATCTGCGTTTTATGGACGTTGAGTCATTGAGTTTTCCCTTTGCAGTTTAGAGCTATTATATCATTAAACTAGGGATTTGCGGACGTCACTCAAAAGTTCTTTCTCTAAGGGGTGAACTTCATGTGGTGAACTAAAACTAATAATTAGTTGTATTTTGTGGGTTGTTGTCTGGTTTCCACTGTAAAGAAATATCACTATTTAAAATATTGGTTCTTTGAGTCTTTTGTTTCCACAGTTATAAATTGTTACCAAATTTTAATGTACATCTTCTCCTGGACAAATTAACGTCAAAGAGACGTAACAGCAACAAGCCTCACTCCTCGAAACAAACATTGCATTCAACAATAATGTTATGCATCTAGACAGCTAAAAAGTCAGTGAGCGCATTGAAAAACATGCGGATCAGCAGATATGCACAATATATATATTTTTTTTTCGCATTCCGAGTTAGTTGAAAACTTTGGTCAGGTTTGGGTCGTTTATACATTGACCCACGCATTGTACTTTGTTGTTACTTACCATCTTTATGTTGCGGCTCTCAACGAGCAGGTCATAACAATTGAATAACTAAAAAAAATGTTTACTAAGAAACTGCAGTACTCGCTCAGCAGGAGGCGCTGTATCTGAAGGCCGCTCTTCGGTGGAGAGGAAGAACACGGGGCGGTTCACGGAGGTCTTCTTGTAGCACAGCTTCACGCTCTCCTGGTGAAACAGCAGGTTCAGCTCTCGGTGGCTGGTCTCGGCCTTCAGCAGCGCTGCGTCCACATAGACCGTCCTCCTCTGGCCCCCGCCTGAACACACGCATCGCAGCATCACACTCACGGAGCCACAGAGACGGCTCCACACACCGCAGAGTCCTCACCCATCACCGGCTGCACCCGGACGCACACGGGGATTTCCCAGGGCTCGCTGAACTCGGAGCTGTTGTTCAGGAGCTGAACGAAGGCCTCATCACTCAAACACACCTGAGGCTCGTACACGGCGCTCAGCTTCTCAGCGTTTCCGTCATCGCTGATGCTCTGGAGACGAAAACCAACAGGAATCTTGAATAAAAACAAGTCTCTGTTCTCCCTAAAGCTGCAAGCGTACAACAAGAAAATCACAGACAGGCCACCAACGCCCTCTGGTGGCAAAAACAGCAAGACACTGATTTAACTTACTTTTTAATGGATTCCATTATAATATGGATGTGTACGGTTGATTATGTACAAAATACAATCAAAACAATCGTTTGTAAAACCAAACATTTTTTTTTATGTAATAACAGTAATATAAGTCTTTCTTTTCACGATAAGCTCAACAGCTCTGTTTGGTTTCCAGAGTGGAACTCACAGAGTGAACGCGTGCTGCTTTCTTCTCTGGAGGAACAGCCTTCGCCACCGTCTCATAATCCACCGGAAGAGGAGTGTTCACCTGCATCAGGTTCTGCGGCACAATATCTACCTCACCCTGAGCAGAGAGAGAGAGGGGTGGGAGTAAGGAAATAGGGGCGAGTGAATGAGTGAGAGAGAGAGGATAGAGAGAAAGAAAGAGAGAGAGTTGGCGGCGAGGAGAGAGGGGTGAATGAGAGAGAGGAGAAATAAGGGAGCGAGAAAACAGAGAGAGAGAGAGAGAGAGAGAGAGAGCGAAAGGAAAAAAGGGAAAGAAGAGAAAGGGTGGAGAGAGAGGAGAGAGGGGTGAAAGAGAGAGGAGAAATGGGGGAGCGAGAAGAGAGAGTGAGGAAGGTTATGAGGAAAAGAAAGAGAGAGAGATGAAGAGAGAGAAGAGATGGGGGAGTGAGAGGAAAGAGGAGCGGGAGAGAGATGGGGAGGAAAGAGGAGGAAGATGGAGAGAAAGGGGGAGAGGGAGAGAGAAAGAGAGAAGAGATGGGGAGAGAGAGTAAAAGGGAAGAGAAAGAGAGAGAGAGAGAAGAGATTGGGGAGCGAGAGAAGGAGGAAAGAGAGCGGAAGGGAGACAAAGGAAAGAGGGGGAGAGAGAGATGAAAAAGAGAAGGATAAAGAGAAAAAGAAGACATGGGGTAGTGAGACTAAAAAGGGGAAGAGAGAGAGAGAGAGAAAAAAAGGGGAGAGACATGATAGAGGAGAGGAAAAAAAGAGAGAGGATGAAGAAAAGGGAGGAGAAAGAGAACAAGAGCAAGAGAGGACATAGAGAGAGAGAGAGAGAAAGAGAGAGAGGAGGAGGAGGAGGAGGAGGAGGAGGAGAGCACACTGATCAGCATCATAACAGGAGAGGGAGAAAAATGGAGAGAATGTGGATAAGAGGAAAAGAGAGGAGACAGAGAAAGCAGACTGATATAGAGAGAAGAGAAAGGGGGATCAAGAAAGGAGGAAGAGCTGTGGTGAGAGAGAGAGAGAGAGGAGGCAAGAGAAGGAGAGAGAGAGAGAGAGAGAGAAAATGGATAGTATAGAGACAACAATCCTATCAAGAATATAATGAGAGAGGGAGAGACAGAGAGGAAAGAAAGGGTGAGATGGAGAGAGAAGGATGGAAACGGGGGGAGAGGGATGAGAGAGAAGGGAAAGGGTGCGCGAGAGAGAAAAGAGAGCAAGAGGATATAGAGGGGAGGGGGATATAAAGATGAAGAGAGGAAGGAAAAGGGGAGCGAGAGGAAGGGTTGACAGATTGATTGATCACCATGGCTAGAAGCTGCTTCTCAAAGCGGAGCGATAAACTACAGACAAACTTGAGAGAGGACAAACTGGTGATCTCCAGAATACTGTACACCTGAGGCAGCGCCTTCACCTGATCCAAACCGGCACTAAAATACTCCTGGAGAGGAGAAAATATCAAAAATGTTACAATTTTATAAGAGTATGGGCTAATTTTATTACATTTTAAAATAATTATATCATACTTGACCATTTCAGTGATTAAAAACATCCAAACTCACCGTAAATATGAATTGACTTATTCAAAAGTACAACGTGAAAAACTCATCACATACATCTTCATCTTCTTCTTTCTTTTCTTTTTAAAGCCCTGACAGCAACATGGATGCTTCATGGCTATCCCCCTTTTTGTTGTTATTATTTCAATGTAAAAGCTCATAGGATTATTAAAAACTAATTTAAAAACAAAGTTACAATTCCCAGCCCAAGTCTGTCCTCAGTAAACACTTTATTAGCTCTTTTGGGTTAGCGTGGACTTCTTTCTGATCTTCTGTCAGGTTGTTTCTCCTCGTGGAATTATAAACTGGACGTTCTATCAAGATGTGTTTAATAGATAAACTACATTAGCAACGTCTACATAAAGGCACTGCCTCACTTTTTAGAAGTAAACTATGAGTTAATCTCGAGCGCCCAATTCGACATCTGGTTAATAATATTTGATCTCTTCTGGTTCCTAAAATTGCTTTATTTACTCCGAGCTCTAGAGAAATTTAATGTGATTTGTTTTAGTTTTGTTGGTTCCATTCTTGCTGCCAATGTTTTTCACTACTTCATCACATACATCTCCCTGTAAACTCACACACCTCAGAGTAGCGTGTGGCGCCCGGCGGCATGTAGCAGTACCGTTCAGCACACGTTCTGGAGACTTCCAGAAGGTACTGCATGAACTCGCTCACCTCTTCCCTCACCTTCGCCATCATAGCCTGCAAAAACAACGATTCAAACATGACAGCATCCACAATTATAAAGTCACAATTCCTTATTTGAAGTGAAACCACTGAGATTGGTTATTTTGTTCACATGACTGAAGTGAAATCGCTGTGATTGGTTCTTTTGATCACGTGACTGAAGTGAAATCGCTGTGATTAGTTCTTTTGTTCACGTGACTGAAGCGAAATCGCTGTGATTGGTTCTTTTGTTCACATGACTGAAGTGAAATCACTGTGATTGGTTCTTTCGCTCATGTGACTGAAGTGAAATCACAGTGATTGGTTCTTTTGCTCACGTGACTGAAGCGAAATCACTGTGATTGGTTCTTTTGTTCACGTGACTGAAGTGAAATCGCTGTGATTGGTTCTTTTGTTCACGTGACTGAACTGAAGCGAAATCGCTGTGATTGGTTCTTTTGCTCACATGACTGAAGTGAAATCACTGTGATTGGTTCTTTTGCTCATGTGACTGAAGCGAAATCACTGTGATTGGTTCTTTTGCTCATGTGACTGAAGTGAAATCACTGTGATTGGTTCTTTTGTTCACACGACTGAAGTAAAATCGCTGTGATTGGTTCTTTTGCTCTTGTGACTGAAGCGAAATCTCTGTGATTGGTTCTTTTGCTCATGTGACGGAAGTGAAATCACTGTGATTGGTTCTTTTGTTCATGTGACTGAAGTGAAATCACTGTGATTGGTTCTTTTGTTCATTGACTGAAGTGAAATCACTGTGATTGGTTCTTTTGTTCACGCGACTGAAGTAAAATCGCTGTGATTGGTTCTTTTGCTCATGTGTCTGAAGCGAAATCGCTGTGATTGGTTCTTTTGTTCATGTGACTGAAGTAAAATCGCTGTGATTGGTTCTTTTGCTCATGTGACTGAAGCGAAATCGCTGTGATTAGTTCTTTTGCTCATGTGACTGAAGTGAAACCACTGTTATTGGTTCTTTTGTTCACACGACTGAAGTAAAATCGCTGTGATTGGTTCTTTTGCTCATGTGACTGAAGCGAAATCGCTGTGATTAGTTCTTTTGCTCATGTGACTGAAGTGAAACCACTGTTATTGGTTCTTTTGCTCATGTGACTGAAGCGAAATCACTGTGATTGGTTCTTTTGTTCATGTGACTGAAGTGAAATCACTGTGATTGGTTCTTTTGTTCACACGACTAAAGTAAAATCGCTGTGATTGGTTCTTTTGTTCATGTGACTGAAGTGAAATCACTGTGATTGGTTCTTTTGTTCACTACGACTGAAGTAAAATCGCTGTGATTGGTTTCTTTTGCTCATGTGACTGAAGTGAAATCACCTGTGATTGGTCTTTTGCTCACGTGACTGAAGCGAAATCACTGTGATTGGTTCTTTTGTTCACATGAATGAAGTGAAATCGCTGTGATTGGTTCTTTTGTTCAGTGACTGAAGTGAAATCGCTGTGATTGGTTCTTTTGTTCACATGACTGAAGTGAAATCACTGTGATTGTTCTTTTGTTCACATGACTGAAGCGAAATCACTGTGATTGGTTCATTTGGTTCACATGACTGAAGCCGAAATCACTGTGATTGGTTCTTTTGTTCCGTATTGTTTTGTGACTGAAGTGAAATCACTGTGATTGGTTTCTTTTGCTCACGTGACTGAAGCGAAATCGCTGTGATTGGTTCTTTTGTTCACTTGACTGAAGTGAAATCGCTGTGATTGGTTCTTTTGTTCACACGACTGAAGTGAAATCACTGTGATTGGTTCTTGTTGTTCATGTGACTGAAGTGAAAATCACTGTGTTGGTTCTTTTGTCTCATGTTACTGAAGCGAAATCACTGTGATTGGTTCATTTGTTCACAGGCTGGAAGTGAAATCACTTGTGATTGGTTCTTTTGTTCATGTGACTGAAGCGAAATCACTGTGATTGGTTCATTTTGGTTCACATGAATGAAGTGAAATCACTGTGATTGGTTCTTTGTTCACGTGACTGAAGTGAAATCGCTGTGATTGGTTCTTTTGTTCACATGACTGAAGTGAAATCACTGTGATTAGTTCTTTTTGCTCACGTGACTGAAGTGAAATCACTGTGATTGGTTCTTTTGTTCACTGACTGAAGCGAAATCACGTGATTGGTTCTTTTGTTTCACGTGAATGAAGTGAAATCACTGTGATTGTTCTTTGCTCACGTGACTGAAGCCGAAATCACTGTGATTGTTCTTTGTTCACATGAATGAAGTGAAATCGCTGTGATTGGTTTCTTTTGTTCACGTGACTGAAGTGAAATCACGTGTGATTGGTCTTTTGTTCACATGACCTGAAGTGAAATCACTGTGATTGGTTCTTTTGTTCACATGACTGAAGCGAAATCACTGTGATTGGTTCATTTGTTCACATGAATGAAGTGAAATCACTGTGATTGGTTCTTTTGTTCATGTGACTGAAGTGAAATCACTGTGATTGGTTCTTTTGCTCATGTGACTGAAGTGAAATCACTGTGATTGGTTCTTTTTGCTTCACGTGACTGAAGCGAAATCACTGTGATTGGTTCTTTTGTTCACATGACTGAAGTGAAATCACTGTGATTGGTTCTTTTGCTCATGTGACTGAAGTGAAATCACTGTGATTGGTTCTTTTGCTCACGTGACTGAAGCGAAATCACTGTGATTGGTTCTTTTGTTCACTTGACTGAAGTGAAATCGCTGTGATTGGTTCTTTTGTTCACATGACTGAAGTGAAATCGCTGTGATTGGTTCTTTTGTTCACATGACTGAAGCGAAATCACCGTGATTGGTTCATTTGTTCACATGACTGAAGTGAAATCACTGTGATTGGTTCTTTTGCTCACGCAACTATTTATGATTATATTTTACACCATAAGTTGTTTTAACTACATAAGTAGTTTTTAAAACATACCGCCATATGTCATAATAAGTAGTTTTAACAACATGAGTCGTTAAGTTGTTTTTATGACATTACATTCACAAGTTATTTTTATGTTGTTTTTAGGGCATACATTTTATTTTTCAGCCATAGGTCATTCTTTTCACACAATAAATAGCGTTTTTATTACGTCATAACAAAAGTAGATTTTATGTTTAAATTTTATTTTATGTCTATTTGAAGTTGCTATTTACAACATAATAAATCTTTTTTAAGACACATTTATGTTTTTTTATTGAAATAAGCAGTTTTATGGTGTATTAAGTTATTTTTACAACATAAAAAGTAGTTTTTCCAACAGCATTTTTTTTAATTTTTATGACAATCAGCATTTTCATAATTGTGTAATTTTTACATAATGTTATTAAATGTTTACCACATAATTGTGTAAGTTATTTCAGCATACGTCATTTTTACAGCATATCAATTAAAGTGAAGAACAAGTAACTGCTGTCCTGGTGTCAGAGTTCATGTGACAATGGAAAAAAATATAAACAAAATATTTTAGAAATTTTTAAAATTTACTAAATTAAGTATTTTCGTTATTTAGCTTAAATCTGTGGTAAGGAGCTAGAAATTCCTCCTTGCTGCTTTTTATTTTAAAATGTTTGGAAGAGGAACAGAGGAACATTTTTTTTACAAAAATGATGCTGTTTAAAAAAAACACTAGTATTTGTTGGAAGTGGACTATGCACATCTGTACCAGTTTTTACAAAAACTCTGAGCACAACTGCGAATCTGTTTAAGACATGATGTTGATTAATTAAGTATTCAGAACCTAAAACATCGACTGTTCAGTGTTTGAGTGTTCTACACTAACGTTCATTCGCTGTAACATCATGCAGGCATTATGGAGGACATGAAATGGTTTACCGTTGAACCCTTGCTGATCCATTTGCCGGTGAGGATGTTGAGGTACATCTGGCGCTCCTTTCTGTTGATTTTGGAGAAGCGAGGGTAGGGGACGAGGGGCTCAGGGAAGGCCCCTGGCTTGGGTTTGGGTTTGGCTCTGGTTTTGGTTTCAGAATCAGGTTCTGGTGGATCTGATGACGGAACTTTCGCACCTCTTTCAGCCAGCTTCAGGAGTGTTCTCTGGAGTCCCATTGGATTTCGGGTTTGAGCTTCAATGGAGGAAAAAACAATTCATATTTTGTTTATCTCATGTGACGGTGAGATGAAAACTCACAAAGCATTGAACCACTTGTGACACTTCGAGAATGGGTTCATTTCTTGAAGCTTCATGCGCACACGAAACCACCTACTGGCCAAGTGTATATTCACAGGCAGCAGTATCTGAACCACACCATGTGTGAGGGAATTGTTACGGCCTTGGCCGTTCGCAGCGTTTCTTTTTTATTTTCTGTCACCTGCTTGTGCGCGCACCTGTGCACGCTTCTAATTATCTGAGCAGGTGACTCCAGCTGTCCCCTGATTCGCCAGTTGGGACGCCGATCACCAGCGAGGAGGCGGACCACTTCGGCTCTGTTTGCGAATCAGCGGCGGCAGCTGGTGTTGAAAAGGAACGCGTTGACACCTGTTCAGCAGCGAGGGCTCTGCGGAGTCCCTTGGCTCATGCGGCGTGGAGAGAGTGGCTCCACTCGGTTGCGGCCCGTTATGTTAGTTTTGTGCTCCCTGTTTGTTTGCTTCCATTTATGTTGCCATTTGAGTTCAATTCTGTTTCCTACCCGGTGTGTCACGTATGTTGTCTTCTGACTTCCAGGGTCTCAGAGACAGCTTAGAATGTCACGTGACAAACATTCTGCACGTAGGACTATTTCTGTTATACACACTAGTTTAGCGGTGTGCGCCAGCTTTGTTTATTGTTTAACTTTCTAGTTAGTGTAGATTAGTTCTAGCTTTGTGTGTGTTATTTAGTTAGCTTAGAATTGTCTGCACTTTCTAGTTAGTTTATGTTTTGTTTTACCTGGCGTCGCCTAGTCTCTGCCACTGGAGTGTGTGTATTTGTATTTGATTTATTTTACCATTGGTAACACCAGTTCTGTTCATTAAAGCACATTTGATTTGTCAAGTTATTGTTTGTGTCCTGTTGTTCCCGGTTTCATTTCTGCTCCTCCACCTTTTTGTTACACCCCGACCCTTGAAAACACTACCATTTTGGGGTCGTAACAGAATTAAAATCTGTTCTTACATTATAACATATGTGTAAATAAAAATATATATTCTCTGTGTGTAAATTTCCTTGTATCATAATTTAGCAGGTAGTGCAACGTTTCTTTTTCTGCCTCGGCTCATCTCGTAACATCACTGTATCACTGTTTATTAATAGACACAATTGTACGCAACACAATCTTTGTAACTTTTCAACACCAAATGCAATGGATGAAAAGAGAGATAAAACGACTGCTTAGTATTTGAATCATTACCGTGTCAGTACCCATTTTATATGATTTTATCATGGAACTGAAAAGATCATGAATATTTGGATATCCATAAAAGCATGTTTATTGGTTACCATATGTAGATGTTTTTTTATCGTTTAGTTTTAAAATAATTATATTTTAAACAGTTATATTACTTCATGTCACATTAGCTTTTTAAAAAATTTTAGTGAGGTCACCTGATTGGCTGAAGATTTACATTTATGCATCTTAAATAAACAAATGTAAAAATAAAACCACCCTCTCAGAGTGTTCATGAAGACCTGACCAACCCTGTAGGTGAGGGGCTCCTGATTGTGTGATTGGAGGAGAGTTGAATGGAAAGTCACCCCAAAACGCAGGTGTGATTTTGTGGCAGTAACTTACGAGTTTTAAATGCAAATATACTTTTTAACCTTCTTGTTATGTGCCTTGGGTCACTTTAGTTTGCTTTCAAACGTTTTGTGTACTGTGTTTGATTGTATGTTTTGTTTTCAGGAGATGTTTGTAATTGAAATAATTGAGATCAGCACCTCCAAGTCTGAGGCCATGGTTCTCGACCGGGAAAAGGTGGCCTGCCCTCTCCAGGTCAGTGGAGTGCTCCTGCCTCAGGTGGAGGAGTTCAAGTATCTCGGGGGTCCTGTTCACGAGTGAGGGGAGGATGGAGCGCGAGATCGACAGGGCGGATCGGTGCAGCATCTGCAGTGATGCGGTCGCTGTATCGATCTGTTTTGGTGAAAAGGGAGCTGAGCCGAAAGGCGAAGCTCTCGATTTACCGGTCGATCTACGTCCCTACTCTCACCTATGGTCATGAGCTCTGGGTCATGACCGAAAGGACAAGATCCCGGATACAAGCGGCCGAAATGAGCTTCCTCCGCCGGGTGGCTAGGCGCTCCCTTAGAGATAGGGTGAGAAGCTCCGTCACCGTCGGGGGGAGCTCAGAGTAGAGCCTCTGCTCCTCCACATCGAGAGGAGTCAGCTGAGGTGGCTTGGGCATCTGTTCCGGATGCCTCCTGGACGCCTCCCAGGGGAGGTGTTCAGTGCACGTCCCACTGGGAGGAGGCCCCGGGGAAGACCCAGGACGCGCTGGAGGGACTATGTGTCCCAGCTGGCCTGGGAACGCCTCAGGATCCCTCCCGGGGAGTTGGAGAAAGTGTCTGTGGAGAGGGAAGTCTGGGCATCCCTGCTTAGACTGCTGCCCCTGCGACCCGGCCCCGGATAAGCGGGAGAAGATGAGATGAGACTAATAAAATGTTGTGTGTTTCTTCCCTAACACATTTATTATATACACAAACCCGAATCGCACTACAAATAAGACAAAACTATAATGCTAGAAGACAAAAAAACATATTTTTATATTCCTGGGTCTTTTAGTCTGATTCAGCTCAGCTCTGATCTGATCTGTCTTTAGGTTAAAGTCTCATTCGTTCCTCACATTTCTTCTCTCTGATGGTAACGAGTTCAGTCCGGCCCCGGGGCCTTCTGTCACGTGACGCTCCTAATATTAACCAACACAATATGAGCCGGAAACCTACAAGATTCGTTCTTTCCCCGAGTCCTCCGGCTCCTTTAGTTCTTCTGTCACGAGACGCTCGCTAATATTAACCAAATGCATGTTTTCTAAAAAGAACTTAATTATCCAATAGGTCATTACAATGTCCGTCACGATTAATCACTTGTCATCAAAGATTCAGTGATAGTGTCAGGTAAATTGGTATGTAATGAAAGTATAAATTGAAACTGACTTGAAGTCAAACGTGAGTTCTGAATCCAGGGTTTTCAGGAAGCTTCGGATCTGAGCCCTTCTGAGGTTGTGTGCATCTTGATCCGAGCTGAGTAACAAACAGAGAGATAGACAGAGTGAGTGAGCAAAGTAAGAGAGGAGAGAGAGACAGAATGACAAGGATTGAGCAAGAGAGATTGGTTGGTATATGACAGCAAGGGACAGCGAGAGAGTGAATAAAAAGAATTCAGAGTCTAAAAGCAGCAGGTAAGAGAGAGCAGCAGATCTCAAATAATCACAATTGCTCGCCCTGCTATATCCTGTGATATTTTCCATGATGAGGTCAATCATAAGACCCCCTCTCGCTCATCACTACACTCAGGGGTCTTCTATTAAACATCCCTAACTAAATCACTCACTCACTAGGGGTCACTCACGGGTCTTCTGATTGCCTCATTCCCTCACTCACACAATCCGGATCTTATGATCTCACTCCACTCCACTCACTCATAACTCACTCACTCACTCAGGGCTTCAATCAGCGGTTTCTGATTGACCTCACTCCACTCACTCACTGGTGTTCTGACCTCACTCACTCATCAGGGGTCAATCAGCGGTCTTATGATTGACCTCATCACTCACCCATGGTTTATGACTCACCAACTCACTCAATCAAGGGGGTCAATCAGCGGTCTTCGATGACTCCCTCATCCCTGGTCTATGTGGCCTCACACAACGCACGATTTTCTGATTGATATAAATCACTTCACCCACTGGTTTCTGACATCACTCACACTCACTCAAGGGGCAAGCAGCGGTCTTCTGATGGACTCATACTCACTGGTCTTTGATGGCCTCACTCACTCACTCACTGATTTCTGATTGATCTCAATCACTCACCCACTGGTCTTCTGACTCACCACTCATCACTCAAGGGGTCAATCAGCAGGTCTTTGATTGACCTCACTCACTCAGATATTCTTGATTGATCTACACTCACCCACTGTCTTCTGACATCACTCACTCACTCAATCAAGGGGTCATCAGCACGGTCTTCTGATTGACCTCACTCATCACTTGGGTCTTCTGATGGCCTTCACTCATACTCATTGATCTTTGCTTGATCTCACTCACTCAACCACTGGTCTCTGACCTCACTCACTCACTCACTCAAGGGGTCAATCAGGGTCTTCTGATTGAACTAACCACTCACCCACTGGTCTTCTGACCTCACTCACTCCGGTCTTCTGATGGACCTAATCACTGGTCTTTCTGATGGGACATCACTCACTCCCATCTGGTCAATAAGGAGTCTTTCTGATTGACCCTCACTCACTCAGCGGGTCTTCTGATGGAACCTCACTCCACTGGTCTTCTGATGGACCTCACTCACTCCAATGGTCCAATCAGGAGATTCTGCTTGACCTGACTACATTCCACTGGTCGTCTTCTCTTCTCTATCTCCTCTCTCTTTGTATGATCAAAAAGTAAAGAATAAAGGGATTGGAAGCCTGGTATTCAAAAAACTCTCCAATATATAACAAAACAGTGTGGAAAATCATCATCTGTATATGAAATTTCTTTCATTTAAACATTCTTTTTCCCTCCAATCACAGAGTGCTCTCGCGCGGGCACGAAAAACTGCTGTTCTGTTGTCTTTAGCTGCTCCTGGATGAGCCAGCAGGAAGAGAAAACAAGATGCGTGAGAAGCTAGAGGAATCTGCAGAGCCAACCATTGGACAGAGAGACTAGGCAGCCCCCGGGCAGCCAGACTCTGCTGCATTCCTCTGCGTGACACCTACCACAGCTGCACGATCGAGCAAGGGTTCCTTGCAGGATCATGAGGTCAAACTCAATACTTTAAGACATTACAATCTAATGTAAGACTTATATCATAACCATCAAAAACAAAAACTGTATGCTTCAATACATTGTTTTGAAATCCTAACCATCACTTTTATGTTTTTGAGCATTTACGAAGGTTTCTCAAAGTGGCAACCCTAAACCATGCTTTTTGTTAAAGTCAGGCATTAGGAGCAGTTATCTGGTAACCAAAAAAAGCACCTCTAATACATTGAGCATTTATGATGTTTTTCAATCATATGGCAACCATTACAATCACATTTTTAATTATATATATACATAATATTTATTGAATATCTAATATTTATAAGATATATATATATATATATATATATATATATATAGATATATATTTATATATATATAATATATATATATTATATTAGAATATAGATTTTAATTTTTTTAGCTATCACGATGTTTTCTTAACTTCTGGAAACCTGAAAAATCACTATGTTTGGCGAGTTTATGAAGATGATTCTCAACTCTGGCAACGCCAACAATCGCTCTTTCTGCATGTATGAAGTTTTTATCTATGGCAACCCTAAACCATACCCAATGCCAGAAATGTAGGAGACTTTTCTCAAGCTCTGCAACGTCAACAATTACATTACATTTCTTAAAATTATGAGTCTTATGGTCAACATCTGCACAACTAACAATCACTTTTTTACTTTGAGAAACTTACACATTTTTCCCCAACAAATGCTTGTGCATATATCTGGCAAAAATAACAATCACTTTTACATTTTGAGCACTCATGAGCGTTCACACTTCTACACTTGGCAACGCTAAACAAACTTTTTATGTTTTTGAGGATTTAAGAAATTTCAGTTATCCTGAAACTCATAATTCCTAGTCAGATAGTCAGTATCTGGACACCCTAAACAAGTACTTGTAGTTTTTTAGTGTAAATGGTTTTTGGTCCTTTCTCAAACCGTGGCAGCGCTAGACACCAAATTTTCCCAGGAAGTGGCAAACCCTAACCTATTTTCTTTTCTTATTTTTCAAAGCATTTCTCCATCTCTGGCAACCCAAGCAAAAAAAAAAAAAAAAAAAAAAACACATCAGATGACTCACATGGGACATCAGGAAAAATGAGAAATAAAAGAATAAAAGGATTTAAACTTAAAACAGTGAGTTTAATGACTTTTTAGATCCGCAGAAAGGAAAAACCCTGCCGGTAGAGTCTCTCCTTACACTATATTCGCTTTAACTGCTGAATGAACTCAATTACTAACTCATTAATTCACTTAATAAACTTGCAGACAATGTCCCAGTCTGATGATCTGATAAGAGCTAGAATCTCTCAAAGGAAGGTTTCAAACGGTGACGTTCATGCCCCGCTGGTCACCGGAGCGCGGAGGAGTGAGTTAAAGAAACGGTGGTCTTAAAGTGATTCTTTTGCCGCCACTGGAGTCATGAGTAACGAGGAGGCATGCTGGGAGTCTGCGGGAAGAGCAAGGACTCCCCCTTTCACCAAAACCAACAGAAAAAAAGCTTCCACATCGTATCCTGGCAGCGATCAGCATTTCAGGGTTATTCAACCCTACTTCTTTCACAGCGCAAACGCTTGCTGTTAAAGAAAAAAAATCTCTGCTGTTTAACAGGGAGGAGAAGTGAGTGAGCCCCCTGGCTGACGAGGGCAGCAGCAACAACACCCTGAAGAATTATATTCCTTTATGTTATCGTTATGTTGGAACCTCACGATTCTCAATCTAACATTGATTATTTGATGAGGTTAAATAGTGTTTCTGTGTCAATTCTGTGTTCATCTTAAGGTTTATTAGCCACTGCGAAAAACAAGTGTTCAATGCCGTTAGTAAACAAACCTCTGGTTGGACGGTGTCCCCCTTTCCCCCTTGGTATGTGTGTGCTATGACGCCTCTGTAATACTCAAAGACTTGTAACATGAACGCGGATCATTTATGCAAGCGCATTCTTCTCGATCTAAGAAGAGAACCAGTATCAGAGTTGGGGGAGAATTAGGAAAGCTACTTTCATGTAATTTAACATTATGAATTGTCAAAGCGACTTACAGAAGCCAATCTGCAATTTATAAAAACGTGTAAAGTTTGTAAGATGCGGTTCGGCTGTTGCACCTCGTGAAATGAAAAATCTAAATTCTGGTATCTGGTGTGTTTTATATGTGTTTAAGGAAGTTTCTTTAATAAACACTAAAAGATTTGCATGAAATGGGAACATTTGAAAAATGTACAGTAAACAAATGCTGCACACATTTCTAAGTTTTCGCTAAAAGGATTTCTAAAGTTAAAGAGCGTAACTTTAGAGTTTAGCATTAAAAAATATGCTACAGATCACGGAAGACAAAAATAGGAAATAAAGGCTTTCATCTGTGAATTATTCGTTCATTTAGTTTCCGTTTAAAAAGGAACCAACAAAGAACAGACCTTTTTTGTATTTGAAAACGAAAAGGAAACCCAATTGTTTTTCCATTAGTATTCTGTGATAAAAACAAAAATATGCTGAATGAATACGAGCTTGCAGCAGTTTGTTTTTCTATTTTTTTTATTTCGTGATGCTCAGCCACGACCCCGGAAGGAAGTTTTTGTTTACACTTGTAAACAGGTTTTGTCATATAAACACATCACAAAATCCTGAATATCATCCAAATGAACGTTTTGCTTCTATCTTGTGGCTGTTAGTTTGTGCTCTCTTTTTCAAGGACTCTTGCCGTACAGCTCCGCTTAGTGAAGAAACTTTAGACGTCTTTAAACCTGGATCACTTGCAGCAGCATCTTCAGCCGGTGAGATTAGTTGCTGGGTTCTTACTTTTAGAGCTTGAGGTGAAAATCATGTGTGAATTTAAATATAGGCTGATCTCCTCGTAACTCCCTAAGTTCTGCCAAGAGCAATGAGCAGGAGACAATTTATTTTACTTAACATACATTATTAACACCCTCTATTACTTCTTCCACTTTTAAAAAATGTACAAACACACACACACACAACATTCACAACATTTAGCTAGAACAACTTTCAAACCTCTAGCGTGAACGGAAACTGACCAAAAACATTCGGTGCAGCAGGAGGGCAGTTGCAGACCGGTCGAGTTCAAGGAAGTAACGTTAGTCTTGTGGAAGCAAAAATATTACGAGCGGCTGTCCGAGTGCTTAACTTGTCCTCGTTTTCCCATTTCTCGTCACTTCGAGACAAAAGATCCACCTTCACTCCGCGATCCACCCGTTCCTTCAGTTTTACACAAATTATGTTACTGTCTACTGCATGCATTAAACCTTAATTTTGACAGGCATTAAATATAATATAAATAATATAATATATATGATATAATATAATATGTGTAATGATGATTTCAAATGCCATGTTTCAAGCAATTGCAAATGCAGTTGCTGCAAATGACCCCTAGATGTCCCTGTGGAGAGGTCGATTGTTTTGAAGCCTTCAAATCCACACAGCAGGTTTGATCGATCGGTTTGTGCCCTTCACTACGTATAAAACAACCAAACGCTCTAAAACGCTCTATTTTACCCAATCAGGGAAATCTTTCTTCTGTTTTCAGGCTTAGTTTCCTACAAACTCATTGTTTGGGTAAGTAGTTTGTGTAACTTCGGTCACGCTCATAATTACAACAAGACAATTAGGAAAACAAAAACTGCCGCAAGATCATAATTTGTTTTTGACATTTTTTTTTTGTTTTGATAAAGAATAAAAAAAATGAAGTGCTTTTTACAGTTTTTCATCAAAAAAAACTTTGTCTTCTTTTTTTTGTTTCATTTTAAATAAAAAAATCAAATGAACAAAAACTTATGCACAGATTGAGTTTCCTCATCTGCGCTCGTCTTAAGCGTCTGAGAAAGCCTGAGATCACTTCTCCCACTTTATTCTCACTTTGTATCTTCACCCGGGCATGGATCCATGGCTGCGGGCCCGGGGGAGCAGTCGGGGAACTGGTGCTCGCTCGTGGCTCCACAGCGTGTGATTGACTGAAGATTAGGAGCAAGAGTTTCATCACTCACTCACCTTCAACTCGGTGGATATGAGGATCAAACCTGCAACCTTCGATCACAATCAAGGTCCTCATCACCAGACCACAACTGCCACCCACATCATAAAGACCCAAACCAAAACTTCTGACTGGAAACGGAGGTATACCTAGAATAAACTTAGCTGTTCGGAAAGATCAAGCTTAATGATTGTAGCTCTCGGTTTGCTAGAGTGCAGAGCGTCTCCGCCCACCACCAGTCGACAGGCCTCGGTGGGGTAACACTCTCGGCTCCGTAGCACAGGATGATACTCCAGCTTGGAAGCCACATGCACAGGGACCGCCGGCAACACAACAGCCAAACACTCAAAACACTGCTGAAACTCACAAACTCATTGACTCCACAAAGCTGTCTATTGGTGGTTTTATTTTCCTGAACCCACAAGTAATCTGAATCAATCCAACCATCACACAGTGCAGCATTCACATAGATGAAATCAGGCAGCGTATGTAGGTGCCAATTCTATGCTTCATTTAGTTCGTTTATAACCAATTTCTAGGCCGATCCATCTACAGACATGGATTCTAGTACCACTGAACACTGACGACACTTAAACTCTATCCGCAATCTCCTCAATAACTACCCCAAACATGGATTATCTGAACGACATCTCTACTTGGATTGAAGAACCATCACCTACAGCTCAAATTGACCACGACAGAACTTCTGGTAACCTGGCCAAATCCTCGGTGCCCTCACGGACACCTCTCATCAAGGTTGGAGAACTCTACAATCACCTCTTCTCCTTCAGTCAGAACTTGGAGTGATTTTGGAATGAACAGCTGTCCTTCCAAGCCCACCTCCAAAGACAAGCGAGCGGTAGATTTGCACTGCACAACATTCGAAGATCAGGTCCTTCTAAATGAAAATGCACACTCAAATACTGGTTTCGGCTTGGTCCTTCCTTCTGGGACTACTGCAACGTGTCTCCTTGCAGGACTTCCAGCAAAACGTGCTTGCTTCACACAGTGTTGACAGATGATCCAGAACTTGCAGCTCCGCTTATCTCCAAGAACACCGAAGCGAGCTCATGTTTTACTCCCGTCTTCATCATCTTCACGTTCTCCTCATCGCAGCTCGTGTTAAATTAAATCACTGCTGCTGGCGTACAAAAACTATTCCAGATCAGCACAGATTTACCTCCATGAGCTCCCTACACTCCTACATGTCCTACACGAGGCCTACACTCCTACATGTCCTCCAGAAGCTCTACATCTAAATGTCCCCCAGAAGCTCCTACACTCCTACATGTCCTCCAGAAGCCTCCATACACTCCTACATGTCCTACACGAGGCCTACACTCTACATGTCCTCCAGGAAGCCCTCCCACTCCACCTGCCTCCAGAAGCTCCTACACCCTAATGTCCCCCCAGAAGCTCCTAACTCCTAAAGCCTCCAGAAGCTTCTACACTCATAAATGTTCATTCCTACACGAGGTCCTAACTCCTCTACATTCCTCAGAAGCTCCTAAATGTCCCCAGAAGCTCCTACCCTCCTACACGTCCCCAGACGCTCCTACACTCCACATGCCTCCAGAAGCTCCTCACTCATTACATGTAATCCAGAAAGCTCCTACATCCTGCATGGCCTCCAGAAGGCCTACAATCTACATGTCATCAGAAGCTCTACACTCATGCATGTCCCCAGAAGATCCTACAATCCGACATTACCCAGAAGCTCCTACCTACTTACATATCCCCCAGACGCTCCTACACTCCTACATTACTCCAGAAGCTCCTACCTCTACATTTCTCCAGAAGCTCCTTACACTCTACAATTTCTCAGAAGCTCCTTACACCCCTACAGTGCTCCGAAGCTCCTACACCCCTACATGTCCTCCAGAAGCTCCTACACTCCGACAAAACGTACTACGAAGCTCCTTTACCACTCCTACATTTACTCCAGAAGCTCCTGACAATCTACATGTCCTCCGAAGCTCCTACGCTCCTAAATGTCCTCCAGAAGCTCCACACTCCATAGTCCTCCAGAAGCGCCTACATGTTCTCCAGAAACTCCTACATGTCCTCCAGAAACTCCTACACCCTACATGTTCTCCAGCAGCCTGCGCTCAGAGAAGGACAGTGACTCGTGGCTTCATCTCACAAAGGCAGAAGATCTCTCAGCCAGAACCTTCTATTCACGTCCCTGGTGATGGAACAAACCCTGATCCAGGTCAGGAGGCAGCAACACTAACAGCTTTCCGAAGCAACTGAAAGCTCTTCCTCTTCAGGGCACACTTACACAAAAAAAAAAGTCTCTCTACTTTTTTTATTTATTGATCGTGGATACAACTTCTATTATGAGCGAGCTGAGATAGACTTTGACGGTGTTGTAACAAATTGCTACTGGCTCTCCCTTTCTGTAAGTTGTTTTGGAAAAAAAAGCATCTGCTAAACGCAATTAAAGTAAAAGATCTCAGTTCCCGTTTGGTGTGTATTCAATGACTATGTATTGTTAGGTATTGAGTTTATACAGAGCAGCAGACCGGCAGACAGTGTGTAGAGACTTAAGAACGGGGAGAAATGGGTTCTGACTTCAGTTTGGTTTGGCGTGTAAGTAGAAAGTGTCTGAAGATACATACAGCATTAACTACTTCCAAAAGGAAACATAAAATACAAAAAACTGCCACAAATCATGCTACAGGAGATAAATCTCACCTGAGGCATCTGGGTCAGTTTGGCGAGGGAGAGCGATGCTCACACTGCCTGCGCACATCAGCAGGACGTCGGCAGAACCTGTAGAGCTTATAGAGCACAGCGCCCTCTGCTGGAGGATTAATATCGCGCTCGTCTCTATACAGCCCTGAAGCTCTTCCCTACGCAGAGCTGAGAGGGGACAAAATCTGCACTTTTATTATCAAGCCATGAAAAAACAGACACACAAAATTACAACTTTAATGCCAACTATACTAATAGCTCCTACTAATAATAATAAGTAAATAAAAAAAAATATACAATACAGTAGTAACACTGATTACAGAAGAAATGAGCCTAAACCAGTTTAAAAGTCACCGTATCAAGTAAACAAGTGTTGTTTGGTAGCATCTAAGTTTTAGTCTTTTAACAAAAAAACGTTAGCTGTTGTACGTTTTGAGGATTGAAAAGTTTTAGACACGTTTAGTCATTTCGTAGCTACTATTATTATTTAAAGTAATTAAACTCTTAAAATTAGAAATACATATTTAATATATTTCATGAATAATGCTTCCATATAACATGGAGATTGTTGATGGCTTTCATTAATAAATACAGTGACACATATGCATTATCAAATAAGGCTTAAATTAAACTAAAAATGCAAAATAAAGAGATACCACATGGAAATTTATCATTTCTACTTAAATTAGTTAAATCCACTTATTAATTACTAATAAATTTGGCAACTGTGGTTTAATATATATATATAATTCTATCTATATATCATATATATATATCTTATATATATCTATATATATATATATATATAGGGATTATATATATATATATATATATATATATATATATGTATATTATATATATATATATATATATATATATATATATTAAAATATATTTTATTAAAATATACGTTTTAAATCACATAAATCTATCTCCATTGACTAAAAAGATTTATTTTTTGGTCTGGGACCTCAAAATACTAAAACATTTTGATTTTCGTCAACTAAAAATGTAACATTTTGAATGATTGAAATGTGACAAAACTGTGTATTGTAATAAATTGATATATGTGTCATTAGCCCTCTATGAATTGCTGAATGTGAAGATTAGCTCGGATGATCTTGTGCACTCTATAAAACTGTGTTTTGCAACTGTGTGGTACTCGCCACACGGAGTACGGTGGTTGCTAATATGTGGCTGCTTTGACCACAACAGAAAACATGAAGATGAAACTGTGGCTGACTTGCGCCCCCCCCCCCCCCCAAAGTTTTGATTTGGCGAGCCACAGGATGTTTTGCAATAAAGAGCCGCAAACCGAAAGGCTTATTGCTCTTCCCCGAAACAACTCGCCCGGTGCGGTTTGATGGGGAAAGCACGAATTGTTTTGTGGGCTCTGCAAAAAGAGTTTATAACCATTTACCATTGTTTTGCTCGTTTTTAAAATTGCTGTTAGGAAGGTTAAGTTAGAACGGTCTCTGCTTTGTGGATATTGGACTCTTTGAGTGATATGATTTATTTCTGAACCAGGTTGGTGAGACGTTTTTTAAATATTTGATATGGGTTTTAAAATAATATTCGTCCATACTACAGAAAGACGATATGAACATGATGCGGGTCTCTGGAGTAGGGTAATGGAAACTTACTCCAAAACTAAAACTTTTAGTCAAAAGGACTAAAACTGAGCGTGCCAAAAAACAACACGCTGCTCACGTACATTTATTCATGCGTGGCCAGCATCACAGGGAACGTGGGGAAGCATGCCCTCCCCTCGGGCCCTCTCTGGACTCCAGGTACGAGGTCACGCTCTGCTTGACCAGCGACGTGAGTGAGTCCTGGCCTCCGGGACATCCTCGCCGGACGGGAGCTTTTGGAGGCCTCAGCGCTGGGAGATTCTGGCTGGGTCTTTTGAGAATGGCGTCCTGAATTCGGAGGATTCTCCCCCAGCTGGTCGCAGCCTCTGTCTTTCTGGCCGTTGATGCCCTTTTCTGGCCCCTTCGGGGACGCTGGGGTGGAAGGTTCTGGTGAGTAAGAGGAGAAAGAAACCGCAGGAGCCTCCTGAGGCACGGTTTGTGTGAGGAAGAGAACAGACCCGGTGTGATCGATAAACCAGACGCTCCTCGTCAGAAATCTGAGCTGCGCTTCTGGGTCGATCTGAGCCGATTGGGAGGAGGACACTGGGGGCAAAAAACAGAAATGAAATGGTTGAAGGTGCCATTACGCCTAATATTTGAATCCTCTAGACTATCACTGCACCTAAAACCATCAAAAGCAGAATTATCGTAAACAACGTCTTCAAATTCTCCTCAAAATGTTGACTTATCAAATGAGCCCATGTTCTCCTGTTCCTCCCACGACGGAAAGCCTGCTGAAAAGGCATCGTTTCTGAAACTACGTTATCTGTTGCCTAAAAAGCCTTGTAGCCCAGACGTTGCGCAATCCACTTCTATTCATTTCAAAGTTTCTTTTCCCAACATTTTTTTATCGCCACATATTATTGTAACCGCGCAAATTCAAATAAATGACCTTTTCTTGGCGAAGTTGAGTTTTTGTTCTGAAAGGTTCGGTTTTTTACACACATTTAATGAATATAGAGAGGAAAAATAAAGAGGGGGAGGGGAGAGCGGAGAGGACGGGAGAGAGAGAGAGAGATGAGAATAAAGAGAGAGGAGTGAGTAAAAGAAGGGAGGAGAGAGAAAACAGAAAGAAAGAGGAGAGAAAAAGTCGAGGAGGGGGAGAAAAGAGAGGAAGAAAAGTAGAAAGGAGGAAGGGGGGAGGAAAGGAGGAAAGTAGGACGGAGAGGGCCAGAGATAGCGGAAAAGGGGGAAGACAGAAGGGAGAGGAGGAGAGAAAAGAGAGGAGAGAGAAGAGAAGAAAGGGAGGAGAGAAGAGAGAGAGGAGTGAGTATAAAAGAAGGGAGAGAGAGAAGAGACACAGAAAGAAGGGGGTGAGAGAGAAAAGTAGAGAAGAGGAGAGAGAAAAACAGGAAAGAGAGGAAAGTTAGAGGAGAGGGCAGAGGGATAGCGAGAGGGGGGAAAATGTTATGGTACGCGTCCTAAAATTCAAATAAAGTGACCTTTTCTTTGGAAATGGTTTTTGTTTCTAAAAAGGGTCTGTTTTAACACACATTTAAAGGAATATAGAGGAAAAAAATAAAGAGGTGGAGGGGAGAGGAGAGAGGAGAGAGCGGAGAGGAGAGAGACGTAGAGAGAAGGGGAGCGAGCAAAAGGAGAGCGACAAAAAAGTAGAGAGAGAGAAGGGAGGGGAGACAGAGAGACAGAGGAAAATAACAAAGAACGAGACTGAAAAGAAAGGAAGGGAGAGAGAGGAGAGAGAGTAAAAAAAAGGAAGGAGATGAGGAGAGAGAGGCTCAACCAGTAGTTTATTCTCTAGCGCTCTTGCTCTCTGATCTCAGCAGCTTCTATCATCCAGCACGTGTTTGCTTCTAGGGTTGCTGAGGAGATCTGGAGAGTCCTCTTCACCTCTGGGACGGGGTCTCTGGGGACAGGGCTCTCTGGGAAGGGGTTCTCGGAACGGGCTTTCTCTGGGACGGGGTAGGTTCTCTGGACGGGGATTCTGGGAGGGTTGGGGTTGAGAAGGAGCCAAGCTGGGTTTAGGACAGGTTGTCTTCCATTCCTTCCGCTCTCGTTTCTTCGGCAGGTGTGAGGCCTCCCGAGACGCTAGTTCGTGAGATCAGTCTCCGTCTCCACGAACCAGAACATCATATCAAAGCCACAACAGGCCTCGGGGTGTTATCCTGAGCCAAAAACACAGTAAAACCTCGTTACTATTTAATAAGAGTAACAAATCTTTTACTCCCTTCCTTCAGCACTCACTCCGGGTGTTGATAACGTCATAAATGAGGATCGAAATACAACGGTTGTGGACAGTATCCACCAATCAACAGGTAAAAGTCGGGAAGAAGGACAACACGTGCATCATGTGACTGTATCAACCACCACCAAATGCTTCTTCCTATGGTCATTTCAGACTTGAAGCTGTGTGTTATGGTAGGCAGTCTGCTATCCTATTGGTCAGTTCCAGCACCTGCATCTGTGTGTTCGTAGGTAGTATCCTGCTCTCATAGTGGTCAGTTCCAGCAATGATGCTGGTGTCCGTGCCTAGTATCCTGCTTCCATTGGTCAGTTCCAGCCCTGATGCTGTGTCCGTGCCTAGTATCATGTCTCCTATTGGCAGTTCCAGGCCCTGATGCTGGGTGGTCCGTGCCTGTATCCTCTCTCCTATTGGGTCGTTCAGCAATGATGCTGTGTGTCCATGGGCTAGTATCGATGCTCTCTCTATGTCAGTTTACAGCACTGATGCTGTGTGTCCGTGCCTAGATCATGCTCTCATTGGTAGTTAAGCCTGATGCTGTGGTGTGTCCGTTGCCTAGTATCCCTGCTTCCTATTGGTCAGTTTCCAGCACTGATTGCTGGGTGTCCCGTGCCGAGTATCCTGCATCTCCTCTTGGTCAGTTCAAGCACTGATGCGTGTGTTCATGTGTAGTATCCTGCTCTCCTATGGTCAGTTCCAGCCTGTGTGTTGTCGTATTAGGTATTCCGCTCTCCAGTTGGTCAGTTCCACCCTGATGCTGTGTTTCGTATGTTAGTATCCTGCTCTCCTATGGGTCCGTTCTAGCCTGATGTGTGTGTTCCATTATCTAGTATCATGCTACCTACTATTGGTCAGTTCCAGCACTGATACTGTGAGGTTCGTATGTAGTATCCTGCTCTCCTTATTGGTCGCTGACACACAATGGCATCTTCATGGAAGAGCTCTCTGATCTTCACGCCTACTTCGGTTTCGTTGTTGGTGTCAAAACCCGTTGAATATTTTCGTGTGCGTTTTTGGTTAAAGCGTTATTCTTATGCCATGGCTATCATCCGCTACCATACGTTCTCCGTTCTCCTCCACCAACACTTCTCCTCATCGTCTCACTCGAAAGGACGGTTATTATTTTTCATTTATTTGTCAGTTTTCAGGTTCTATTATAATTTATTAGATTTATAATTTGTTCTTTTAAGTTTGAAGAAATCCTCGTTTTATTTTTCTCTGCTTTTGATGTTATTTTCAGTGAGCAAATTTTTAACAAAAGATCGAAATTTTTATGAATTCATAAATGTGTAAAAAAACGCAGCTGTGTTATCTAAAAATATCTATAAACACATCAGAAAATGACAAGAAATTGACAGAAACAGCGTTTTTCATAGGACCCGTTTTTTTGTGCATTATTCACAATCCAAACCAGATTCACATACAGCTAAAAAGTAAAGTTAAACAGAAAAATGTTTAATGCTTGCTTAAAACAGAAGGAGGAGACGGTATGTGTGCAACTTGACATAAAGTTTGGATTTTAGTCTCTGTTGCGGGAATACTGGCGTAATTAGAGCATGTGCAGAGTCTTTAAAGGTCAAAGTGTTATAGCCACTTTTAGAATCAATATTTGAGTCCTCATACAGCGCAGCACTGTAACAACGTTGAAAATAATAAACAACATCTTTAAAATCACCTATATTTTGGGCCCGGCAAAATGCGCTGTTTACAAAGCCCGACCATCACACAGACGTGCTTTCGGCCACGCCCCTACTGACCAGTGGTCTCAAGCGCATCCGTGTTGAGGCAAACAGCGCAAAACACGGGTGCAAAAGCAGCTGTGGGGATTAAACATTATATAGTGAAATAACCAGTCAGAAAAAAAAATGTGAACGTAAGCAGGGTCGATCTGGGAGTGATCCATACCTGGGATGTGAGCTCTGCATGTAACCATCACAGTGTACACCACACACACAGGAGGTGGAACAAACACACCGTTGCGCACCACCTGGAGCCGTAGGGGCCATTGGCCTGCGGGGCCCGCGGGAGCAGTAGGGGGGGAAACTGGAGCCGCGCGAGGGCTCCACAGGCTTGCTTGTTGAAGATGGAGAGAAAGTGTTCATCAACTCACTCCACCTTCAATCGGGGGATCTGGGGACGAAACTGCCACCTTCTAATAACAATCGATCTCCTTATCCACCAGACCACAACTGCATGAGAGAACGGAGCACTTTATATTGCCAAACTGATGTTTGAGTCCACCAGAACGAACCAGAAGCTGGAGGAAAAGACTCACAGCGCAGTGTTAACAGGTGAATCAGACGAGGCTTCTTCCACTGAATGATTTCTAGTGTCAGCGTACTTCTTTTATGAATGATTTATTTTGTTTATAGGTGTTACTTGTGTAAGTGCAAAAGAAGATTGCTCTGGTACGAAATTTACTTGTGATGCGCGAGCTTTGCACAATAGCGGTAGCCAATAGTTACCATACATTGTAGTGTGCGTCCACACGATTGACTGCTTAGTGAGTCAGGTTAGGATTTTTAGGGAAGGGAGATTAAAAATCCTTTTGTGTGTGCTGAACCAGATTTCCTTGTCAGGTTATAAAAAAGCCATGTAGGTGTGCGCTCGGTGGATGTATGAAGAGTTAAAAATTGTGTATGTCATTACATGTATAAGCCTAGCACAGGATGACCACCAAATCAATGAACACGGGGCAGCTGCAAAAGGCACCCGGGGACAGAGCAGCTCTAAAAAAAATACTTATCAGCTGTCTTGTGAGGAAACCAGGTGAAGTGCTGGTCAGATCCAAGTGATCTTTACAAGTTTCTTGATGGCAGACAGAAAATCGCCCCAGTTCTGGCGAATAAACTCATTCTTTGGTAATCCAAACAAAAGATTAGGCTCCGTAAATCGAAAAGCACTTCTATGGGATTGTTTATCCAGCGCTGGTCTGCTGCTCTCACCTTCCGGGTTCGTTTGAACCACTTTTTATTTGTTCGTCAAAGAGAGGGGCTGTATAGCAATCGTGTGATTGACGAGTGGGTGGGGCTTGGGTGGAAATCAGGGAAAAAAGGCGGGGATAAAGAAAAAAAGTTCGTTTACAGGTCATGCGTGAACATCTGAATACTATTGAGGCATGTTTTTGAGAGGGAACAACTTTCAAGATTGCCAGGAATGTCAGAAAAGTCACATATCATATGACATGACACCTTTAACATTTTTGTGTTGTTTCTGTGTGGCTTGGAATGCTTAGGCAATTTTCAAGGTAAATGTTGCTTGACAAACAAAAATTCTGCAAATGAGGCCTCCGGGGACGGATTAATTTCGTATCTAGAAGTAAGTATCACTGGTTGTAGCGGTCTTTGCATCAGAAAAATTAAACTAATAATAAACATTTCCATCATGTTTATGAACATATCTGGACACAGGGGAAATGGAAAGCCAACTTTGAGGTTGTTCTGACCAGTTGGTCTTTTTTCGATAGAAAACAAACCAATTATTAACCTGTAAATCCACAACCGTTGAATTATTGGCATAAAAATTCACCTTTCTTGAACGGTCAGCTGCCTGCAATAATTCAAAACCAACTGAAGAAAGTTAATTGAAATTTTACCATTCAATCTCAATTAAAAAGCATTTGCCTAAACCGTCTTCGTGTTGCGTCACCATCTTGCGATCACACAAATTTCACTCGCATACACTACCCAGAATGCCTCCACTATGCTAACTCGGATTTGTGTGCAGCATGTTGAATGAAGTTAGCATATTGTGTAAAAGATTCGAGCCAGGTTAGATCTGCGTTTATGGACGCTTGAGTTCATTGAGTTTTCCCTTTGCGTTAGAGCGATTATATAATTAAACTAGGGATTTGCGGACGTCCACTCAAAAAAGTTCTTCTAAGGGGTTGGAACTTCATGTGGTGAACTAAAACTAATAAGTTAGTTGTATTTGTGGAGTTGTGTGTTGGGTTACATGTTAAAGAAATATCACGATTTAAAAATATGTTCTGAGTCTGTTTCCACAGTTTAGAAATTGTTACCAAATTTTAAAATGTAAATCTTCTCTGGACAAATTAACGTCCAAGAGACGTAACAGAAAACAAGCCTCATCTCGAACAAAACCTTGGGGGGCGCCAATTCAACAATAATGTTATGATCTAGGACAGATAAAAGTCAGTGAGCGCATTTGAAAAACATGGGATCAGCAGATATGCACAATATATATATTTTTTTTTTTCGCATTCCGAGTTCGGTTGAAAACTGTGGTCAGTTGGTCGTTTATACATTTTGACACACGGCATTGTACTTGTTGTTACTTACCATCTTTTAGTTGGGGCTCTCAAAGAGCAGGTCATAACACAATTGGAATAACTAAAAAAAAAAAAAAAATGGTACTAAGACACTGCAGTACTCGTCAGCAGGCGGCGCTGGATCGGAAGGCCCGATTTCGGTGGAGCGGAAGAACACGGGCGGTTCACGGAGGTTCTTCTTGTAGCACAGCTCACGCTCTCCTGGTGAAACAGCAGGTCAGCTCTCGGGGGCTGGTCTCGGCTCAGCGCGAGCGTCCACCTAGACCGTCCTCCTTGGCGACCCGCTGGAACACACGCCTGCAGCATCACACTCACGGAGCCACAGAGACGCTCCACACCCGCAGAGTCACTCACCATAACCGGCTGCACCCGGACGCACACGGGGATTTCCCAGGGCTTCGCTGAATCGGAGAGCTGTTGTTAAGGAGCTGAACGACGGCCTCATCACAAACCACCTGAGGCTCGTTTACACGGCGCTCAGCTTATCAGCGTGTGTCATCGCTGATGCTCTGGACGACGAACACCAACAGAATCTTGAAATCAAACCACAATCTATGTTATCCCTAAAGATGCAAGCCGTACAACAAGAAAATCACCGACAGGCCACAAACGCCTCTGGTGGCAAACAACAGGCAGACAATGATTTAACTTACTTTTAATGGATTCCATTATAATATGGATGTTACGGTTGCTAGGTACAAAAATACAAATCAAAAACAAATCCGTTTGTAAAACCAAAAAATTTTTTTTTTCTTTTTATGTAAATAACAGTAATATAAGTCTTGTTTTCACGATAAGCTCAACAGCTTTGTTTTGGTTTCCAGAGTGGAAACTCACAGAGTGAACGCGTGGCGCTTTCTTCTCTGAGGGGAACAGCCTTCGCAACCGGTCTCATAATCCACGAAAGGAGTGTTCACCTGCATCAGGTTTCTGCGGCACAATATCTACCTCACCCTGAGCAGAGAGAAGAGGGGGTGGGGGTAAGGAAATAGCGGTTGAGTGAATGAGTGAGCGAGAGAGGATTAGAGAGAAGGAAAGAGAGAGAGGTGGCGGCGAGGCAGAAGAGGGGTGAATGAGAGAGAGGAGAAATAAGGGAGCGAGAAAAGAGAGAGGAGAGATTTACGAGGGCGAAAGGAAAGAAGGAGAAAGGGGGGAGGATGGAGAGAGAGAGGAGAGAGGGGTGAGAGAGGGAGAAAAAAAGGGGGAGCGAGAGAAGAAGATGAGAGTGGAGGAAGGTTATGATGAGAAGGAAAAAGAGGAGAGAGATGAAGAGAGAGAAGGAGAAGAAGAGAGGGGGCGGACAGGAAAGAGGAGCGGGAAGAGAGAGGGGGAAGGAGGAAAGAGGAGGAAGATGGAGAAGAAAGGGGGAGAGGGAGGAGAGGGAAACGAGAGAAGAGATGGGGAGCGAGAGATCAAAAGGGAAGAGAAAGAGAGAGAGAGAAAGAGAGAGAAGAGATTGGGGAGCGGAAGAGAACGGAGGGGAAAGAGAGCGAAGGTGAGCCAAAGGAAAGAGGGGGAGGAGAGAGAGATGAAAACGGAAGGATATAATAAAGAGAAAAAGAAGATGGCGGTTTAGGAGACTCTAAAAAGGGGAAGAGAGAGAGGAGAGAAAAAAAAAGGGGAGAGACATGTAGAGGAGAGGAAAAAAAGAGATGATGGTGAGAAAGGGAGGAGAAAGAGGGATAGGATAGCGCGAAAGACGGGATAAAAGCGGGAGAGAGAAAGAAAGCGGGGGGAGAAAGAGAACAAGAAGGCAGGAGAGGACATAGAGAGAGAGAAGAGAAAGCGGAGAGAGGAGGAGGAGGCGAGGAGAGGAGGAGAGCACCACTGATCCGCATTTAACAGGGAGAGGGACAGAAAAAATGGAAGAGGAGAGGAAGTGGAAGAGGAAAAGAGAGGAGGACAGAGAACGCAGACCTGATGTCGAGAGAAGAGAAAGGGGGATCAAGAAAGAGGAAGCGCTTGTGGTGAGTGATGAGAGAGAGAGAGAGAGAGAGAGGGGAGGCCAGAGAGGGAGAGAGAGAGAGAAAATGGATAGTATAGAGACAACAATATATCAAGCATATAATGAGAGAGGGAGAGACAGAGAGGAACGAAAGGGTGAGATGGAGAGAGAAGGATGGAACCGGGGGGGAGAGAGGGATGAGAGAGAAAGGGAAAGGGTGCGCGGAGAAGAGAAAGAGAGCAAGAGGAGATAGAGGGGAGGGGTATAAGATGAAGAGAGGAAGGAAAAGTGGGAGCGAGAGGAAGGGTTGACAGATGATTGATCACCATGCTAGAACTGTTCTCAAACGGAGCGATACAACAGACAAATGAGAGAGACAAAATGGTGATCTCCGGCATACTGTACACCTGAGCAGCGCTTCACCTGATCCAAAACCGCACTAACATGTACTCCTGGAGAGAGAAATATCAAAAAAATGTTACAATTTATAGAGTATGGGCTAAATTTATTACATTTTAAAATAATTTATATACTTGACCATTTCAGTGATTAAAAACATCCAAACTCACCGAAATATGAATTGACTTATTCAAACGTACAACGTGAAAAACTCATCACATACATTCTCATCTTCTTCGTCTTTTCTTTTTTAAAGCCTGACAGCAACATGGCTGCTTCATGGCTATCCCCCTTTTTGTGTATATTTCATGTAAAAGCTCATAGGATTATTAAAAAACTAATTTAAAAAAACAAAGTTAAATCCCAGCCCAAGTCTGTCCTCAGAAAACTTTATTAGTTTTTGGGTTAGCGTGGACGTTGACTTCTTTCTGATTTCTGTAAGGTTTGTTTTTCCTCGGGGAATGATTAAACTGGAGTTCTATCAAGATGTGGTTAATAGTTAAACCCCTTAGCAACGTCTACATAAAGGCACGCTCCTTTTTGAAGCAAACTATGAGTTATCCGAGCGCCCAATTCGACCATCTGGTTAATAATATTTGAATCTTTCGGTCCTAAAATGCTTTATTTTACATCCGAGGCTATAGAGAAATTATTTAATGTGATTTGTTTTAGTTTGTTGGTTTCCATTCTTGTGCCAATGTTTTTCACTACTTTACATAATATCCCTGTAAAACTCACACACCTCAGATAGCGTGTGGGCGCCCGGGGCATTGTAGCGTTACCGTTAAGCACACGTTCTGGAGACTTCCCGACGGTACTGAATGAAACTGCTCACCTCTTCCTCCACCTGGCCTCATTAGCCTGCAAAAACAACGATTCAAACATGACAGCATCCCAATTATAAAGCACAAATCTCCTATTTGAAGTGAAACACGAGATTGGTTATTTTGTCACATGGACTGATGAAGGTGAAATCGCTTGTGATGGTTCTTTTGCTCACGTGAATGAAGTGCAACTCGCTGTGATAGTCTTGTGTTTCACGTGAACTGAAGCGAACTCGCTTGTGATTGGTTCTTTTGTCACATGACCTGAAGTGAAATAACTGTGTGATTGGTTTCTTCGCTTCATGTGATGAAGTGAAAATCACAGTGAATTGGTTATTTTGCTCACGTGACTGACGCGACATCACGGATGCGTTCTTTTGTTCACGTGACTGAAGTGAAAATCGCTGTGTGTTGTGTTGGTCTTTTGTTCACGTGACTGAAGCGAAATCGATTGTGATGGTCTTTGCTCACATGACTGAAGTGAAAAGCACTGTGATTGGTTCTTTTGCTCATGTGATGAAAGCGAAATCAATGTGATTGTCTTTTGCTCATGTGACTGAAGTGAAATCACTGTGATGGTTCTTTTGTTCACACGATGAAGTAAAATCGCTGTGATTGGTTCTTTTGCTCTTTGAATGAAGCGAAATCTCTGTGATTGGTTATTTTGCTATGGACGGAAGTGAAATACTGGGATTGGTTCCTTTGTTCATGTGACTGAAGTGAAATCACTGTGATTGTTCTTTGGTTCTGGACTGAAGTGAATCACTGTGATTGGTCTTTGGTTCACGAGACTGAAGTAACATCGCTGTGATTGGTTCTTTTGTCATGTGTCTGAAAGAGAAAATCGCTGTGATGGTTCTTTTGTTCACTGTGACTGAAGTAAAATCGCTGTGATGGTTCTTTTGCTCATGTGATGAAGCGAAAATCGCGTGATTGTTTCTTTTGCTCAGTGACTGACGTGAAACCACGGTTTTGAGTTCTTGTGTTCACAGACTGAAGTAAAAGCGCTGTGTGTGATTGTTCATTTTGCTATGTGAATGAAGCGAAATCGCTTGTGATAGGTCTTTTGCTATGTGACTATGAAGTGGAAACCACTGTTAGTGGTTCTTTGCTCATTGTGACTGAAGCGATCACTGTGATTTGGTTCTTTGGTTCATGTGACTGAAGTGAAATCACTGTGATTGGTTCTTTTGTTCACACGACTAAAGTAAAATCGATGTGATTGGTTCTTTGTTCTGTGACTGAAGTGAAATCACTGTGATTGGTTCTTTGTTCACACGGACTGAAGGAAAATCGCTTGTGATGGGTTTCTTTTGCTCAGTGTGCCTGAAGTGAAACCACTGTGATGGTCTTTGTCACGTGACTGAAGCGAAATCACTGTGATGTTTATTTTTGTTCAACATGAGATGAAGTGACTCGCTTGGGATTGCGTTCTTTGTTCACGTGACTGAAGTGAAATCGCTGTTGATTGGTTATTTTGTTCACATGACTGAAGTGAAATCACTGTGATTGGTCTTTTTTACATGACTAATGAGAAATCACTGTGATTGGTTCATTTGTTCCACATGAATGAAGTGAAATAACTGTGATTGGGGCGGCTTGGTCATGTGACTGACGTGAACTCACTGTGATGGTTTGTTTCTTTTGCTCACGTGACTGAAGCGAAAATCGCTGTGATTGGTTCTTTTGTTCACTTGACTGAAGTGAAATCGATTGTGATTGGTTCTTTTGTTTCACAGACCTGCTGAAGTGAATCACGTGATTGTTCTTTTGTTCATGTGGCCTGAAGTGAAACCCTGTGATGGGTTTGTTTCATGGACTGAAGCGCGAAATCACTGTGATGGTTCCTTTTTCACCTGACTGAAGTGAAATTCAATGTGATTGGTTCTGTTGTTCAGGGTGAATGTAAAGCGAACTCACGTGGTGATTGGTTTCTTTTGTTAACATGCATGAAAGTGAAACGGGGTGATGGTTCTGTTGTTCACGTGGACGAAGTGAAATCGCTGTGATGGTTCTTTATGTCACATGACTGAAGTTGAAGACATCACTGTGATTATTCTTTTGTTCACATGACTGAGCGAAATCACTGTGATTGGTCATTTTGGTTACATGAATGAAGGGAAACTCATGTGATTGGTTCTTTGTTCACGGTGGACTGAAGTGAAAATCGCTGTGATTGGTTCTTTTGTTCACATTGACTGAAGTGAAATCACTGTTGATAGTTCTTTTGCTCACGTGACTGAAGTGAAATTCACTGTGATGGTTCTTTTGTTACTGACTGAAGCGAAATCACCAGTGATTTGGTTCTTTTGTTTCAGTGAATGAAGTGAAATCACTGTGATTGTTCTTTGCTACGTGACTGAAGCCGAAATCACTGTGAATGGTTCTTTGTTCACATGAATGAAAGTGAAATCGCTGTGATTGGTCTTTTGTTTCACGGACTGAAGTGAAATCGCTGAGTGTGTGTGATTGGCTCTTTTGTTCACCTGACTGAAGTGAAATCACTGTGATTGGTTCTTTTGTTCAATGACTGAAGCGAACTCACGGTGATGATTGGTTCATTTGTTCACATGATGAAGGGAAATCACTGTGATTGGTTCTTTTGTTCATTTTGTGCCTGAAGTGAAATCACTGGGATTGGTTTCTTTGCTTCATGTGACTGAAGTGAAATCACTGTGATGGTTCTTTTTGCTCAGTGACTGAAGGAAATCACTTTGTGATGGGTTCTTTTTGTTCACATGACTGAGTGAAATCATGTGATGGTTCTTTTGCTCATGTGACTGCCGTGCCTCCCTTGATTGGTTCTTTTGCTGCCTGGCCTGAAGCGAAATCACTGTGCTTGGTTCTTTTGTTCACTTGATGAAGTGTGAAATCGCTGTGATTGGTTTTTTGTTCACATGACTGTGACTGAAGTGAATCGCCTGTGTTGTGAATTGGTTCTTTTGTTCCAGACTGAAGCGGAAATCACGTGCTGATTGGTTCATTTGTTCACATGACTGAAGTGAAATCACTGTGATTGGTTCTTTTTTGCTCAAGCAACTATTTATGATTATTTACTTTACAACATAAGGTTGTTTTTAAACTACATAAGTCGGTTTTCAAAATACCGCCAATATGTATAATAAGTAGTTTTAACAAACATGAGTCGTTAAGTTGTTTGTAGGACATACATTACAGTTAGTGTTATGTTTTTTTAGGCATACAGTTTCTTTTTTCAGCCATAGGTCCTTTCTTTTCACACAATAAAAGCGTTTATTACGTATAACCAAAAGTAGATTTATGTTAAATTTTTATTTTTTTTATGTCTATTGGAAGTTGCTTATTTACAACATAATAAATCTTTTTTAAGACACAGTTATGGTTTTTTATTGAAATAAGCAGTTTATGTGTAATTAAGTTTTTACAACATAACAAGTAGTTTTTCCAACAGCATTTTTTTATTTTATTGACAATCAGCCATTTTCATAATTGTGAATTTTACATTTAATGTTATTAAATGTTTACCACAAATGTGTAAGTTATTTCAGCATACGTCATTTTTACGCATATTCAATTTAAAGTGAAAGGAACAAGTAACTGCTGTCTGATGTCCGAGTTCATGTGGAAAAGGAAAACAATATAATAACAAAATATTTTTAGAATTTTTTTAAAATTTACTAAATTAAGTTTTAGTAGTTAGATTAAACTGTGGTAAGGAGCTAGAAATTCCTCCTTGCGCTTTTTATTTTAAAATGTTGGAAGAGGGAACAGAGGAAACATTTTTTTACAAATGATGCTGTTAAAAAAAAAAGTATTGTGGAGTGGACTATGCAATCGTGCTAACAGTTTTAAAAAAACTCTGAGCCACAAATGCGAATAGTTTAAGAATGATGTTGATTAATTAGTATTCAGAACCTAAAACATCGACCTGGTCAGTGTTGAGTGTTCTACACTAACGTTCATTCGCTGTGTATTTGTAACCTTGTAACATCATGCAGGCATTAGGAGGACTGAAGGTGTTACAGTTGAACCCTTGCTGATCCAGTTGCCGGTTTGAGGATGGTTAGGTACATCGGGCGCTTCGGTCTGTTGATTGTGGAAAGAAGCGAGGTGAGGGTAGGGGACGAGGGGATCGGGAAGGACCTGGTTGGGTTTGGGGTGGCTTGGTTTTGTTCAGAATCAGGTTCTGGTGGATTGATGACGGAACTTTGCGCACCTCTTTCGCAAGCTCAGGAGTGTGCTTGGAACAGTCCATTGATTTCGGGTTTGAGCTTCAAGGAGGAGACAAACCAATTCTATTTGTTATCTCATTGACGGTAGCTGGAACTCACCAAGATTGGAACCACTTGTGAACTTCTAGGAATGGGTCATTTCTTGAAGCTTCATGCGCACACGAAAACCACTACTGGCAAAGTGTTATATTCACAGGCGCAGTATTAAACACACAGTGGTGGGAATGTTACGCCTTGGGCAGCTTCGCAGCGTTTTCTTTTTTATTTCTGTCACCTGCTGTAGCGCGCACCTGTGCCCGCTTCTAATGATCTGAGGCAGGTGACTCCAGCGTCGCCCTGATTGCCAGTTGGGACGCCGATCACCGCGAGGAGGCGGACCACTTCGGCTATGTTTTGCGAATCAGCGGCTTTCTGCTCCAGCTTTAAACTTAGATTTAAAAGCTGACGTTTTATCAAACTTTTTCAAGCCAACAAAGTTTGCTTTCCAAACGTTAACATGCGTTCCTAAGAGGGTTTTGAGTGGGTGGATGTTTGCGTGGTGCCAAGTGGAACAGTCACCAGCGTCAGATCCTGGGAACCCATGTGCAAGACCAGATGACTCACGTCAACGTTTGGCAACTTTTTTCGACATCCACGTTTCTCAAACCGATGACTGAGGGAAGGGTGTGCTCGCTCTGCTCAGGAATGCTGTTTGAGGAAAGGGTTTACGCTAGAGCGCAGGGTTCTTTTTAGGTAAACCTCCATCTTATTTCAAACCCTCTTTTCAATCGGAAGTTCCTTGCTACATTTAATCACAAGCAATTTATGACCACTCCAGCATACGTGAAACTTCTAGAAGAACTACATACTCGAACAGAGATCATAAAAGCATTGTAAACCTTCAGCTAAAATGCCACAAGGTAAATGTAAAAAAAAATATATAAATATATTTGGAGACATAAAGAGAAATCACTCTCATCTTTCTCTCTTTTACTCTCACTCTCATATTTTCTCTCACACTTGGGGCTGGGCAATAGTTCGACTCAGATAATTATTATCGATATACACTTTCTTGATAAGATATTAAGAGGTTGATGGAAAGTTTGTTAGCTGTCGGAACAGCGTTTCTAACAAAACTTCTGTGTGATATCTTCGTATGAGATAAAATATACACACTACTCCTGCTCAGAAATTAAAATTGCCACACTTTAACTCTATTTTTCCACAAAAATAAGCTATATTTTGTACATTTGCCATCTTTTCAGAACTGTGAGAGTTCCAGCTTCATGACGTAATCATCTGAAAGGCCAATCAGAAGTTGCGTTTCATGACAAGGTGTTAACTGATGCTTCTGATTGGTTTAACTCGTCAACTGTCCTTCTTTGCCAATGGAGACACTCACTCGTGCTCACATCAGAAGCAAGATGAATCAGTAACTCAAAGCAGCACGAGAGATTCATTTACAGGGTGGTGTCAAGCTACAGGGGGCGCTGTTGGAAACAACGGCAGTGATTTTAAACCCTGATCAAACACCACGCTGCGTATCTAGAGATCTGAAGCTGCTTTTAAAAGTCTTTTAAAAGAGATTTATCTGAAGTCTAGACATTGTTTTGCTTATCACAACTACAAATTCTATTGAGCTCAGACACGGTTCTTTCTCTTCATGAAGATGCAGAAAACAGAAGATTCAGCTGGAAGTGAAAAATAATTACTTATATTTAATAAATAAAAATGTTGCTCAATATGTTTCAATACATGAGTCTTAAAGAATATAATTTACTCTTTAACATTACTCTTTAGTAATGTATTAAATAATTATGCAATGTCTGAGCTATTTTACGGGTTATGAATACCTTTTTGTAACAATGTATCTCAAAATTATTTTTTTGTAAAAATTTTGTTTATACAACAAAACATTTGCCTTGTTGTGGTCATAAAAATGTTTTAAAACCTCAGTTAATCATTTCAGAGCAAAAACATGCGTTTTTGTGCTAGAAATAAGTATATATAGATATGTATATATTTATATATATTGCAGTAAGTGAAAGTGAGCAGTTGGCCAGATCTGGAGGGACCCATCCTCGGAATGTGTGCTCTGCATGTAACCCATCCCAGTGTACACACACACACACAGCAGTGAACAAACACACCGTGAGCACTCACCCGGAGCAGTGGGAGCCATGGCTGCGGGGCCCGGGGAGCAGTCGGGGAACTGGTGCTCGCTCGAGGGCTCCACAGCTGTGTTTGTTGAAGATGGAGAGCAAGTGTTTCATCACTCACTCCACCTTCAACTCGTGGATCTGAGGATCGAACCTGCGACCTTCTGATCACAAGTCGATCTGCTCATCTACCAAACCACAACTGCCCAGGCCTTACTCACTTTAATTTCTCTCTCTCTCTCTCTGTCAGATTTTTTTTGGTCCCCAAAAGTGATGATTAACAACGGGTCCCCACAAGACACAATAAACACACACAGAGGTCTTACCTTAGTTGGTCCTCTTGGTGGTGGTTGTGAGGAAGGTGCAGGGGGGCCAGTTGGTTTTCTGGTGGAACGGAAAGACATGTGTAGGATCCACAGCACCCAGGGGACCCCCGTAATTACTGCGGGGGGGTCCGTGGGTATGGTCTGCAGGTGATAGGCCACTCCGTGTTGATTTGCTCTCCTCTGTGGCTTTATAAACGGTGACGAAGCCCTCTCGAGGTTTGTGTACCAGCAGATATCGTCCTTCCTGTAACCTGAGGCGGATGTTGCATTCATAACCTCGTCAACTTTTAATTGATTAGACGAGAGCACAAACTTCTGTATGCTCACCGGTGAGCTTTTTCAGGAGGTTGTAGAAGTTATTTAAGCATCGCGTCGGGACTGAAAAGGAAATATTACAGCACTTAATTCCATGATAGGGTTTTCCAAATAATAACCAAAAATTTTTTCTAAAAAGAACTAATTATATCCAATTAGTTCATTACGATGTCCGTCACGATTAATTCACTTTGTCATCAAAGATTCAGTGATAGTGTCAGTAAAGTTTGTATGTTAATGAAACGTATAAATTGAAACTGACTTGAAGTCACACGTGAGGTTCTGAATCCAGTTTTCAGGAAGCTTCTGGATCTGAGCCACTTCTGAGGTGTGTGCATTGATCCGAGCTGAGTAACAAACAGAGAGATAGACAGAGTGAGTGAGCAAAGTAAGAGAGAGAGAGAGAGAGAGAATGACATAGGATTGAGAAAGAGAGATTGGTTGAGTATATGACAGCAAGACAGCGAGAGAGTGAATAAAAAGAATTCAGGAGTCTCAACACAGCAGCATGTAAGAGAGAGCAGCAGATCTTACAAATAATTCACACTCTGCTCGCCCATCGCTCTATCCTGTGATATTTTCCACTGATGAGGTCAATCATAAGACCCCTCTCTCGCTCACTCACTCACTCAGGGGTCTTCTGATTAACATCCCTAACTAAATCACTCACTCACTCAGGGGTCAATCACGGGTCTTCTGATTGACCTCATTCCCTCACTCACACAATCACGGATCTTCTGATCTCACTCACTCACTCACTCACTCACTCACTCACTCACTCACTCAGGGATCAATCAGCGGTCTTCTGATTGACCTCACTCACTCACCCACTGGTTTTCTGACCTCACTCACTCACTCAAGGGGTCAATCAGCGGTCTTCTGATTGACCTCACTCACTCACCCACTGGTTTTCTGACCTCACTCACTCACTCACTCAAGGGGTCAATCAGCGGTCTTCTGATTGACCTCACTCACTCACTGGTCTTCTGATGGCCTCACTCACTCACTCACTGATCTTCTGATTGATCTCACTCACTCACCCCACTGGTCTTCTGACCTCACTCACTCACTCACTCAAGGGGTCAATCAGCGGTCTTCTGATTGACCTCACTCACTCACTGGTCTTCTGATGGCCTCACTCACTCACTCACTGATCTTCTGATTGATCTCACTCACTCACCCACTGGTCTTCTGACCTCACTCACTCACTCACTCAAGGGGTCAATCAGCGGTCTTCTGATTGACCTCACTCACTCACTGATCTTCTGATTGATCTCACTCACTCACCCACTGGTCTTCTGACCTCACTCACTCACTCACTCAAGGGGTCAATCAGCGGTCTTCTGATTGACCTCACTCACTCACTGGTCTTCTGATGGCCTCACTCACTCACTCACTGATCTTCTGATTGATCTCACTCACTCACCCACTGGTCTTCTGACCTCACTCACTCACTCACTCAAGGGGTCAATCAGGGGTCTTCTGATTGACCTCACTCACTCACCCACTGGTCTTCTGACCTCACTCACTCAGCGGTCTTCTGATGGACCTCACTCACTGGTCTTCTGATGGACCTCACTCACTCACTGGTCAATCAGGAGTCTTCTGATTGACCTCACTCACTCAGCGGTCTTCTGATGGACCTCACTCACTGGTCTTCTGATGGACCTCACTCACTCACTGGTCAATCAGGAGTCTTCTGATTGACCTCACTCATTCACTGGTCGTCTTCTCTCTCTCTCTCTCTCTCTTTCGTATGATCAAAAAGTAAAGAATAAAGGGATTGGAAGCCTGGTATTCAAAACTCTACATATTCATAACAATCCAGTGTGAAAATCATCATCTGTATATGAAATTTCTTTCATTTCACACATTCTGTTTTCCCTCCAATCACAGAGTGCTCTCGCGCGTGTGCACGGAACTGTGTTCTGTTGTCTTTAGCTGCTCCTGGATGAGCAGCAGAAGAGAACAAGATGCTTGAAGAAGCTCAGAGGAATCTGCAGAGCCAACCATGTGACCAGAGAGAACTATGCAGCCCCTGGGCAGCCAGACTCTGCTGCATTCCTCTGCGTGACACCTACACAGCTGCACTGATCGAGCACAGGGTTCCTGCAGGATTCATGAGGTCAAACTCAATACTTTTTAAGACCATTACAAATCTAATTTAAGACTTATATCATAACATCAAAAACAAAAACTGTATGCTTCAAATACATTGTTTGAAATCCTAACCATCACTTTTATGTTTTTGAGCATTTACGAAGGTTTTCTCAAAGTCTGGCAACCCTAACCATGCTTTTTGTAAAGTCAGGCATTTAGGAGCATTTTATCTGGTAACCTAAAAAAGCACCTCTATACATTTGAGCATTTATGCATATTTTTCTCAATCTCTGGCAACCCTTACAATCACATTTTTATATATATATATACATAATATTTATTTTTAAATATAATATTATATATATATATATATATATATATATATAATATATATATATATATATATATATATATATATAAGATTTTTAATTTTTTTTAGCTATCACGACTGTTTTCTTAAACTCTGGAAACCTGAAAAATCACTTATGTTTTGAGAGTTTATGAAGATGATCTCAAACTCTGGCAACGCCAACAATCGCTTTTCTGCATTTATGCATGTTTCTTAATCTCTGGCAACCCTAACCATACCCATGCCAGAACATTTAGGAGAATTTTCTCAATCTCTGCCAACGTCAACAATTACATTTACATTTCTTAACATTTATGAGTCTTATGTCAACATCTGGCAAAACTAACAATCACTTTTTACTTTTGAGAACTTACACATTTTTCCCCAACAATGCTTTTGTGCATTTATCTGGCAACCTAACAATCACTTTTACATTTTTGAGCACTCATGAGCGTTCACACTTCTTCTTACACTTTGGCAGCGCTAAACATCACTTTTATGTTTTTGAGGATTTTAAGAAATTTTCAGTTATCCTGAAAATCCTATCCTAGTCAGATATGTCAGTATCTGGCAACCCTAACAATTACTTTTACGTTTTTTAGTGCAAATGAGTCCTTTCTCAAACTGTGGCAGCGCTAAACACCACATTTTCCCAGACTATGGCAAACCCTAACCTTCATTTTTACCTTATTTTTCTTTTCTTATTTTTAGAAGCATTTTCTCTATCTCTGGCAACCCCAAGCAAAAAAAAAAAAAAACACATCAGATGACCTTCACATGGACATCAGAAAAATGAGAAATAAAATAATAAAATAATAAAATGACTTAAAACTTAAAACAGTGAGTTTAAGACTTTTTAGACTCCGCAGAAACCCTGCGGTAGCGTCTCTCCCTTCCATCTATATTCGCTTCACTGCTGAATGAACTCAATTATTAACTCATTAATTCACTTTTAATAACTTGCAGACAATGTCTCCAAGTCTCTGATCTGCTAAGAGCTCAGAATCTCTCAAAAGAATGTTTCAAACGGTGACGTTCATGCCCCTGTCACGGAGTCAGCGGAGGAGTGAGTTTCCACTTCCTCCACTGCAGAAACTGTGTCTTAAAGTGATTTCTTTGTTCCGCAGCCAGTTCAAGTATCCAGTCTCGTATCTCTGGCAACCCTGACTCCAAACACTGAGTCATGAGTCACGAGAGAGGCATGCTGGGAGTCTGCGGGAAGAGCACGGACTCCCCTTTCAACCAAAACCAAATCATGAAAAAAGCTTCCACCAATCGGATCCTGGCATTCGATCAGCATTTCAGGGTTACTTAAACCCTACTTCTTTCACAGCGCAAACAGCTTTCTGTTAAAGAAAAAAATCTCTGTTTAACAGGGAACGAAGTGAGCCCCCTGGCTGACGAGTGCAGCAACAACAACCCCTGAAGAATTATATTCCTTTATGTTATCGTTATGTTATAACCTCACGAATCTCAATTAAACCTTGTATTCTATTTGATGAAGTTAAATAGTGTTTCTGTGTAAATTCTGTGTCATCCTTTATGTTTTATTAGCCACTGAGAAAAACAAGTGTTCATTGCGTAATGTAAACGACCTCTGGTTGGACGGTGTGCTAGGACAGAACGTCTTGTATATACTCAAAGACTTTTTAACATGAACGCGTATCATTTATGCAAGCGCCGTTCTTATATTATCTAAGAAGAGAACAGTATCAGAGTGTGAGGGAGAATGAGGAAAGCTACTTTCATGTACATTTACATTTATGTATTTGTCCAAAGCGACTTACAGAAGCCAATCTGCAATTTATAAAACGTGTAAATTTTGTAAGATGCTGTTTCGTGCTGTTTCACCTTCGTGAAAAATCTAAATTCTGTCTCTGGTGTGTTTTATATGTGTTTAAGGGAAGTTTCTTTAATTACAATAATAAGATTTGCATTGGAAAATGGGAAATTTGAAAATGAACAGTAAACAAACTGCTGCACACATCTAACGTGCTAAAGGATTTCTAAAGTTAAAATAGAGCGTAACTTTAGAGTTTAGCATTAATATGCTACAGATCACGGAAGACAAAACATAGAAAATAAAGGCTTTCAATCTGTGTATTATCCGTTCATTTAAGTTTCAGTTTAAAAAGGAAAACAAAAAAGAAATACATTTTTTTTATGAAAACGAAAAAGGGAAACAGTTTGTTTTTCCATTAGTTTATTCTGTGATAAAAACAAAAATATGCTGAATGAATTTCGAGCTTGCAGCAGTTTGTTTTTCTATTTTTTCTTTAGGGAATGCTCAGCACGACCCGGAAGTTTTTGTTTAACTTGTAACAGGTTTTGTCATATAAACAACATCAACAAATCATGAATATCCTCCAAATTAACTTTTTGCTTCTCTTCTTTGTTGGCTGTTAGTTTGTGCTCTCTTTTTCAAGGACTCTCTGCCGTTAACAGCTCGCTTAGTGAAGAAACTTTAGGTCTTTAAACCTTGGATCAATTGCAGCAGCGATCTTCAGCCGTGTGAGATTAGTGCGGTTCTTACTTTTAGAGCGTCTGAGGTGAAATCATGTTTGAATTTAACTATAGGCTGATCCTCCTCTGTTCACTCCATCATTTCTGCCAATAGCACTGAGCAGGAGACAATTTATTTTACTTACATTACATTATTCAACACCATATTTATTACTTCTTCCACTTTTAAAAATGTACAAACACACACACACACAACAATCTCACAACATTTAGCTAGAAACACTTTCAAACCTCTAGCGTGAACGGAAACCTGACCAAACATTCGGTGCAGCATGAGGGCCGTGCAGGACCGGCGTTCACATGGAAGTAACGTTAGTCTCGTGGAAGCAAACATATTACGAGCGCTGTACGAGTGCTTTAACTTGTCCTCGTTTTTTCCCATTTTCTCGTCACTTCGAGACAAAGATCCACACTTGACTCCGCGATCCACCGTTCCTCAGTTTTACACAAAATTACTGTGTACTGTTACTGCATGCCTTAACACCTTAATTTTGACAGCATTAAATATAATATAAAATAATATAATATAATATGATATAATATAATATGTGTAATGAATCTTTCAAATGCCATGTTTCAAGCAATTGCAATGCAGTTGCTGCAAATGACCCCTAGATGTCCCTGTGGAGAAGGTGTCGGATTGTTTTGAAGCCTCAAATCCACACAGCAGGTTTGATCGATCGGTGTGCCCCTCACTACTGTATAAAACAACCAAACGCTCTAAAACGCTCTATTTTACCCAATTCAGGGACATCTTTCTCTGTTTTCATGCTTATTTTCCTACAAAACTCAAGTCGTTGTAACTTCCGGGTCACGCTCATAATTCACAAAAAGACAATTAGAAAACAAAAACTGCCGCAAGCTCATAATTTGTTTTTGCATTTTTTTTTTGTTTTATTAACAGAATTTAAAAAAAAATGAAATGCTTTTACATTTTTCATCAAAAAAAACGTTTTTCTTCTTTTTTTGTTTTCATTTTAAATAAAAAAAATCAAATGAACAAACTATGCACGTATTGAGTTTCCTCATCTGCGCTCGTCTTCAGCGTCTGATAAAGCATCTGAGATAACTTCTCCCACTTTTTCTTCACTTTGTATCTTCACCCGGAGCAGTGGGAGCCATGGCTGCGGGCCCCGGGGAGCAGTCGGGGAACTGGAGCTCGCTCGAGGGCTCCACAGCTGTGATTGTTGAAGATGGAGAGCAAGTGTTTCATCACTCACTCCACCTTCAACTCGGTGGATCTGAGGATCGAACCTGCGACCTTCTGATCACAATTCAATGTCCTCATCCACCAGACCACAACTGCCACCCACATAAAGAACCAAACCCAAACTTCTGACTGAAACCGGAGGTATACCTAGAATAAACTCTAGCTGTTCAGGAAGAATCAAGCTTACTGATGTAGCTCTCGGTGCTAGAGTGCAGCAGCTTCTCCGCCCACAGTCGACAGGCCTCGGTGTGGGTCACACTCTCGGCTCCGTAGCACAGCTGATACTCCAGCTTGGGAAGCACATGCACCGGGACCGCCTGCAACACACAAGCCAAACACTCAAACACTGCTAAAACTCCACAAACTCTATTGACTCCACAAAGCTGTCTATCTGGTGTGTTTTATTTTCCTTAACCCACAATGAATCTGAATCCATTCCAACCAATCACAGTGCAGCATTCACATTAGATGAACATCAGGCAGTGTAGGTGCCAATTCTTTATGTTAATTTAGTTTCGTTATAACAATTTCTAGGCCCGATCATCTACAGACATGGATTCTCGTACCACTGCTACACTGAAGACACTTAATTCTATCCGCCATTCCGCCTCAATAACTACCCCAACATGGATTATCATAAGAACCATCACCTACAGCTCAACATGGCCAAGACAGATCTACTAGTAATCCCGGCCAATCCCTCGGTGCATCACGACCTCACCATCCAGCTGCAATCCTCTACAGTCACCTCTTCTCCTTCAGTCAGGAATCTTGGAGTGATTTTGGATGAACAGCTGTCCTTCAAAGCCCACATCACAAAGACAACTCGAGCGTGTAGATTTGCACTGCACAACATTCGAAAGATCAGGTCCTTCTTAACTGAACATGAAACTCAACTCCTGGTTCGGGCTCTGGTCCTCTCACTTCTGGACTACTGCAACGTTCTCCTAGCAGGACTTCCAGCAAACGTGCTCAAACCTCTGCAGATGATCCAGAACTCTGCAGCTCCTCTTATCTTCAAGGAACCGAAGCGAGCTCATGTTACTCCCCTCTTCATCACTCTTCACTGTCTCCTCATCGCAGCTCGTGTTAAATTAAATTCACTGATGCTGGCATACAAAACTATCTCCAGATCAGCCCCTGATTACCTCCATGAGCTCCTACACTCCTACATGTCCTCCAGAAGCTCCTACACTCTTACATGTCCTCCAGAAGCTCCTACACTCTTACATGTCCTCCAGAAGCTCCTACACTCTTACATGTCCCTCCAGAAGCTCCTACACTCCTACATGTCCTCCAGAAGCTCCTACACTCCTACATGTCCTCCAGAAGCTCCTACACTCCTGCATGTCCTCCAGAAGCTCCTACACTCCTGCATGTCCTCCAGAAGCTCCTGCATGTCCTCCAGAAGATCCTACATGTCCTCCAGAAGCTCCTACACTCTTACATGTCCTCCAGAAGCTCCTACACTCCTACATGTCTTCCAGAAGCTCCTACACTCCTACATGTCCTCCAGAAGCTCCTAGCTACACTCCTACATTTCCTCCAGAAGCTCCTCCTACATTCCTCCAGAAGCTCCTACACCCCTACATGTCCTCCAGAAGCTCCTACACCCCTACATGTCCTCCCAGAAGCTCCTACACTCCCATGTCTCCAGAAGCTCCTACACTCCTACATTTCCTCCAGAAGCTCCTACACTCCTACATGTCCTCCAGAAGCTCCTACGCTCCTACATGTCCTCCAGAAGCTCCTACACTCCTATATGTCCTCCAGAAGCTCCTACATGTCCTCTCCTACATGTCCTCCAGAATCCTACACTAATGTCTCCAGAAGCCTGCGCTCAGAGAAGGAGCATCGACTCGTGGTTCCGTCCCACAAAGGCAGAAGATCTCTCAGCAGAACCTTCTCTCTCACTGTCCCTGGCTGCTGGAACAAACTCCTGATCAAGTCAGGAGAGCACCAACACTAACAGCTCTCAAGAAGCAACTGAAAGCTCTTCTCTTCAGGGAATACCTACTACAAAAAAAAGTCTCTCTACTTTTTTTATTTTATTGATCAGTTGATACAACTTCTATTATGAGCGAGCGGAGATAGACTTTGACGGTGTAACAAATTGCATACTGTCTCTCCCTTTCTGTAAGTTGTTTTGGAAAAAAAGCATCTGCTAAACGCATAAATGTAAAAGTATCTCAGTTCCCTGTTTGGTGTGTATTCACTGACTATGTCTGTTAGGTATTTATGTTATACGAGCAGCAGACCGGCAGCCAGTGTAGAGACTTAAGAACTGGAGAAATGGGTTCTGACTTTCTAGTTTGGTTTGGCGTAAGTAGAAAGTGTCTGAAGATAAATACACGCATTAACTACTTCCAAACGGAACCATAAAATACAAAAAACTGCCCCAAATCATGCTACAGGAGATAAATCTCACCCTGAAGGCATCCTTGTCATGTTTGGCGAGAGCGATGCTCACACTGCTGCGCACCATCAGCAGGACGTCCTGCAGACTGTAGAGCTTATAGACCACAGCGCCCTCTGCTGGAGGATCATACTCGCGCTCGTCCTCTATACAGCCCTGAAGATCTTTCCGAAGCAGAGCTGAGACAAAATCGGCACTTTTATTATCAAGCCATGAAAAACAGAACACAATATTACAACTATTAATGCAACTATTACTACTACTCCTACTAATAATAATAATGTTAATAAAAAATATACAACTTACAGTAGTAACACTGATTACAGAAGAAATGAGCTAAACCATTTAAAAGTCACCGTATCAAGTAAACAAGTGTTGTTTTTGGTAGCATCTAAGTTTTAGTCTTTTTAACAAAAAAACGTTTAGCTTTTGTCACGTTTTAGTAATTGAAAAGTTTTAGACACGTTTAGTCGTTTTAGTAGATTAATATTTATTATTTATTAAGTTAATTAAACTCTTTAAATATTAGAAAATACATATTTAAATATATTTCATGAATTAATGCTCCATATCACATTGTGAGATTGTTGATGGGCTTCTCATTAATAAATACAGTGACACATATGAATTATCAAATAAGGATAAATTAAATCTAAAAAATGCAAAATAAAGAGATACCACAATGGAATTTATCCTCTTATTTAAATTACGTAACTCCACTTACTTAATTACTTAATAATTTGGCAACTGTGGTTTATATATATATATATATATATATATATATATATATATATATATATATATATATATATAAATATATTTTATTAAAATATACTTTTTAATCAAATAAATATTAATCTACATTGACTAAAAGATTTTAATGTCTGGTGACTAAAAATACTAAAACATTTTTGATTTTCGTCAACTAAAAATGTAACATTTTGAAATGATTGAAATGTGACTAAAACTGTTGTAATAAATGATATATGTGTCATTAAGCCCTCTATTGAATTGCTGAATGGTGAAGATAGCTCGGATGATCTTGTGCACTCTATAAACCTGTTGTTCTTGCAAATGTGTTGGTACTCAGCCACACGGAGTACGGTTGGTGCTATCTGTGGCTGCTTTGACCACAACAGAAAACATGAAAGATGAAACCTGTGGCTGACTTGAGCAAAGTTTGATTGGCTGAGCCACAGATGTTTTGCATAAAGAGACCGCAAACCTGAAAGCTTATTGCTCTTCCCCGAAACAACTCGCACGGCTGCGTTTGATGGAAAGCACGAATTTGTTTTGTCGTGGCTCTGCAAAAAGAGTTTTATAACCATTTACCATTGTTTTGTAGTTTTTAAAATTGATGTTAGGAAGGTTAAGTTAGAACTGTCTCTTGCTTTGTGGATATTGGACTTCTTTGCGTGGATATTGATCTTTATTTCTGCACCAGTGTTGGTGAGACGCTTTTTAAATATTTGATATGGTTAAAATAATATTCGGTCCATACTACAGAAAGACCGATATGAAACATGATCGCGTGGTCTCTGGAGTAGGGGTAAGGGAACTTACTACAAAACTAAAATCCTTTTCGTCAAAAGGACTAAAACTTAGATGGCTGCCAAAAAACAACACTGCTGCTCACGTACATTTCTTCTGCGTGGCCAGCATCACAGGGACATCGTGGGGAAGCATGCCCTCCCCCTCGAGGCCCTCTCTGGACTCCAGGTACGAGGTCACGCTCTGCTTGACCAGCGAGTGAGTCCTGGCCTCCGGGACCTTCCTCTCCGGGACGGGAGCTTTGGAAGCCTCAGTGCTGGAGCTCTGGCTGGGTTTGAGCATGGCGTCCTGCATTCGGAGGATCTCCCCCAGCTGGTCGCAGCTCTCTGATCTTTTCTGGCGCTTGATGCCCTTTCTGGCCCTTCTGGACGCTGGGGTGGAAGGTTCTGGTGATTTCAGAGGAGAAACCGCAGGAGCCTCCTGAGGCACGGTTGTGTGAGGAAGAGAACCAGATGCGGTGTGATCGATAACCAGACGCTCCTCGTCAGAATCTGAAAGCTGCGCTTCTGGGTCCGATCTGAGCCGCTTGGGAGGAGGACACTGGGGGCAAAAAACATAAATTAAATTTGAAGGTGCCATATTACGCCTATATTTGACTCCTCTAGACTATCACTGCACCCTTAATAACCATCAAAAGGCAGAATTTATCGTAAACAACGTCTTTCAATCTCCTCAAATTGTTGAACTTCTCAAAATGAGCCATGTTCCTCCTGTTCCTCCCACGACGGAAAGCCTGCTGAAAATGCAGCCGTTTCTGATAAATACGTTTATCTTTTGGTGCCTAAAAAGCCTTGTAGCCCAGAGTGCGCAATCACACTTCGATTCATTTCAATATTTTCTTTCAAACATTTTTTTTATCTGCCACAGTATTATTGTACCGCGTTCCTAAATTCAAATAAATGACCTTTTCTTTGGAAAGTTGAGTTTTTGTTTCTAAAAGGTTCTGTTTTTACACACATTTAAATGAATATAGAGAGAAAAATAAAGAGGTGGAGGGGAGAGAGAGAGAGAGAGAGAGAGAGAGATGAGATAAATGAGAGAGGAGTGAGTAAAAGAAGGGAGAGAGAGAAAACAGAAAGAAAGAGGAGAGAAAAAAGTCGAGGAGGGGGAGAGAAAAGAGAGGAAAGTAGAAAGAGAGAAGGGGGGAGGAAAGTAGAGGAGAGGGCAGAGATAGCGAAAGGGGGGAAGATAGAAGGGAGAGAGAGAGAAAAGAGAGGAGAGAGAAGAGAAGAAAGGGAGGAGAGAAGAGAGAGAGGAGTGAGTAAAAGAAGGGAGAGAGAGAAGAAACAGAAAGAAAGAGGGGAGAGAGAAAAGAGAGTAAAGTAGAAAGAGAGAGAGAGAAAAAAAGGAAAAAGAGAGGAAAGTAGAGGAGAGGGCAGAGATAGCGAGAGGGGGGAAATGTTATTGTACCGCGTTCCTAAATTCAAATAAATGACCTTTTCTTTGGAAAGTTGAGTTTTTGTTTCTAAAAGGTTCTGTTTTTACACACATTTAAATGAATATAGAGGAAAAAAATAAAGAGGTGGAGGGGAGAGAGAGAGAGAGAGAGAGAGAGAGAAGTAGAGAGAAGGGGAGAGAGCAAGAGAGCGACAAAAGTAGAGAGAGAGAAGGGAGGGGAGACAGAGAGACAGAGGAAAATAAAAGAAAGAGACTGAAAGAAAGAAGGGAGAGAGAGAGTAAAAAAAAAGTAAGAGAGATGAGAGAGAGAGCTCAACCTCAGTTTCTTCTCTAGCGCTCTTGCTCTCTGACTCCTCAGCAGCTTCTTCATCCAGCACCGTGTTTGCTTCTAGGGTTTGCTGAGGAGAGTCTGGAGAGTCCTTCTTCACCTCTGGGACGGGGTTCTCTGGGACGGGGCTCTCTGGGACGGGGCTCTCTGGGACGGGGCTCTCTGGGACGGGTGGGTGTTGAGAAGGAGCCACAGCTGGGTTCGGACAGGTTGTCTTTCCTTCCTTCCGCTCCCTCGCTTTCTTTCGGCAGGTGGAGGCCTCGCCGAAGGACTCTAGTTCAGTGAGATCAGTCTCCGTCTCCAGAACCAGAACATCATCATCAAACGCCACAACAGGCCTCGTGGTGTTATCCTGAGGCAAAACACAGTAAAACCTCTGTTTACTATTTAATAAGAGTAACAAATCTTTACTCCCTCTCCCTTCATGCACTCACTCCGTGTGTTGATAACGTCATAAATGAGGACGAAATACAAAGGTTCGTGGACCGTAATCCACCAATCAACAGGTAAAATTCAGGAAGAAGACAACACTGTGCATCATGTGACTGTATTCAACCCACCACCAAATGCTCTCCTATTGGTCAGTTCCAGCCCTGATGCTGTGTGTTCATGTGTAGTATCCTGCTCTCCTATTGGCCAGTTGTAGCCCTGATGCTGTGTGTTCGTGTGTAGTATCCTGCTCTCCTATTGGTCAGTTCCAGCACCTGATGCTGTGTGTTCGTATGTAGTATCCTGCTCTCCTATTGGTCAGTTCCAGCACTGATGCTGGGTGTCCGTGCCTAGTATCCTGCTCTCCTATTGGTCAGTTCCAGCCCTGATGCTGTGTCCGTGCCTAGTATCCTGCTCTCCTATTGGTCAGTTCCAGCACTGATGCTGGGTGTCCGTGCCTAGTATCCTGCTCTCCTATTGGTCAGTTCCAGCACTGATGCTGTGTGTCCATGCCTAGTATCCTGCTCTCCTATTGGTCAGTTCCAGCACTGATGCTGTGTGTCCGTGCCTAGTATCCTGCTCTCCTATTGGTCAGTTCCAGCCCTGATGCTGTGTGTCCGTGCCTAGTATCCTGCTCTCCTATTGGTCAGTTCCAGCACTGATGCTGGGTGTCCGTGCCTAGTATCCTGCTCTCCTATTGGTCAGTTCCAGCACTGATGCTGTGTGTTCATGTGTAGTATCCTGCTCTCCTATTGGTCAGTTCCAGCCCTGATGCTGTGTGTTCGTATGTAGTATCCTGCTCTCCTATTGGTCAGTTCCAGCACTGATGCTGTGTGTTCGTATGTAGTATCCTGCTCTCCTATTGGTCAGTTCTAGCCCTGATGCTGTGTGTTCATATCTAGTATCCTGCTCTCCTATTGGTCAGTTCCAGCCCTGATGCTGTGTGTTCGTATGTGGTATCCTGCTCTCCTATTGGTCGCCTGACGCACCATGACATCTTCCCGGAAGAGCTCTCTCTCTCTTCACGCATACTTTTGGTTTCGTGTTGGTGTCGTAAATTCGTGAATATTTTCGTGTTGCTTTTTTGGTAAAGCGTATTTTTCTGGCCATGGCTCTCCTCCGCTACCATCCGTTCTCCTTTCTTCCTCCTCCAACACTTCTCCTCATCGTCTCACTCGAAAGGAAAGGTTATTATTTTTCATTTATTTTGTTCAGTTTTCAGTGTTATATTATAATTTATTAGATTTATAATTTGTACTTTTAAGGTTTGAAGAATCCTAGTTTATTTTTCTCTGCTTTTGCATGTTATTTTCAGTGAGCAAATTTAACAAAGATCGAAATTTTTATGAATTCTATTAAATGTGTAAAAAAAACGCAGCTTGTGTTATCTATAAAATATCTATAAAACACATCAGAAAATGACAAGAAATTGACAGAAAAATGTGTTTTTCCTAGACCCGTTTTTTTGTGCATATTTCACAATCCAAACCAGATTCACATACATCTAAAAGTAAATGTTAAACAGAAACATGTTTAATGCTTGCTTAAAAACAGAAGGAGGAGACGGTGTGTGCAACTTGACAATTAAGCTTTGGATTTAGTCTCTGTTTCTGGGAATAATGGCTTAATTAGAGCATGTGCAGAGTCTTTAAAGGTCAAGTGTTATAGCACTTAGAATCAATATTTGAGTCCTCTATACTAGCGCTGCACTGTTAACAACGTTGAAAATAATAAACAACATCTTTAAAATCACCTCATATTTTTTGGCCCGGCAAAAATGCGCTGTTTACAGCCGCCCCTCACACAGACGTGCTTTCGGCACGCCCCCTACTGACCAGTGGTCTCAAGCGCATCCGTTTGAGCAAACAGAGCAAAACACGTGATATTGTTTTAAAATATTATAATCGACAGGCAGCAGCTGTGCGGGATGTAACATTTATATATGTGAAAGTAACCAGTCAGAAAAAAAATGTGAAAGTAAGCAGTGTGTCAGATCTGGAGTGAGCCATACCTGGGATGTGAGTTCTGCATGTAACCCATCCCAGTGTACACACACACACAGGAGTGAACAAACACACCGTGAGCACTCACCCGGAGCAGTAGGGGCCATGGCTGCGGGGCCCGGGGAGCAGTCGGGGAACTGGAGCTCGCTCGAGGGCTCCACAGCTGTGCTTGTTGAAGATGGAGAGCAAGTGTTTCATCACTCACTCCACCTTCAACTCGGTGGATCTGGGGATCGAACCTGCAACCTTCTAATAACAAATCGATCTCCTTATCCACCAGACCACAACTGCCATGAGAGAACCGGAGCACTTTATATGCAAACTGAGTTTGAGTCCACAGAACGAACCAGAAGCTGGAGGAAAAGGCTCCTCAGCGCCGTGTTTACAGGTGAATCAGACGAGCTTCTTTACACTGAATGATTTCTAGTGTCAGCGTACTCTTTTATAAATGATTTATTTTGTTATAGGTGTACTTGTGTAAGATGCCAAAAGAAGATCTGGTTACGAACTTTACTTGTTGATGCGCGAGCTTTGCACAATAGCGTGTAGCAATAGTACCATCCCTGTAGTGTGCGTTCCACACGATTGACTGCTGTAGTGAGTTCAGGGTTAGGATTTTAGGGAAGATAAAATGCCTTTTGTGTGTGCTGAAACCAGATTTCCTTGTAAGGTTATAAAAGCCATGTAGTGTGCGCTCGGCTTGATGTATGAAGAGTTAAAATTGTGTATTTCATTAATGTATTTAAGCCTAGCACAGAGTGGACCCCCAAATCAATGAACACGGGGCAGCTGCAAAAGCACCCGGGGACAGAGCCAGCCTCTAAAAAACACTTTATCAGACTGTTCTTTGTTGAGAAACCAGGTGAAGTGCTGGTCACAACCAAAAGTGATCTTTACAAGTTTTCTCTGATGCCAGACAGAAAATCGCGCCATTTCTGGCGAATAAACTCATTCTTTGGTAATCCAAACAAAAGATTAGGCTCCGTAAATCCGAAAATGCACTTCTCTGGGATTGTTTATCCAGCGCTGGTCTGCTGCTCTCACACTTCCGGGTCGAACCACTTTTTTATTTGTTCATCAAAGAAAGGGGCTGTACTAGCAATTCGTGTGATTGATGAGTGGGTGGGGCTTGGGCGGAAATAAGGGAAAAAAGGCGGGGATAAAGAAAAAAAGTCGTTTACAGCTCATGCGTGAACTAATCTGAATACTACTTGAGGCATGTTTTTGATGAGGGAACAACTCTTCAAGATGCCAGGAATGTCAGAAAAGTCACATTATCATATGACATGACACCTTTAACATTTTTTGTGTTGTTTCTGTGTGGCTTGGAATGAATTAGGCAATTTTCAAGTAAATGTTGCTTTGACAAACAAAAAATTCTGCAAATGAAGGCCTCCTGGGGACGGATTAATTTCGTATCTCGAAGTATCACTGTAGCTGTCTTTGCATCAGAAATTAAACTAATAATCACATTTCCATCATGTTTTATGAACATAGTTCTGGACATCAGGTGGAAAGCCAACTTTGAGGTTGTTTCTGACCAAGTTGGTCTTTTTTCGATAGAAAACAAACCAATTATTAACTCTGTAAATCCACAACCGTTGAATATTTGGCATAAAATTCAACTTCTTTGAACCGGTCAGCTGCATATAATTCCAAAACCAACTGAAGAAAGTTAATTGAAATTTACCATTCAATCTCAATTCAAAGCATTTTTGCTCTAACCGTCCTCTCGTGTTGCGTTCACTCATCTGCTATCACACACATTTCACTCGCACTACACTACCCAGAATGCCTCCCACTATGCTCACGCGTGTGTGCAGCATGTGCATGTAGTTAGGCATCTTGTGTAAAAGATTAGAGCAGGTTAGATCTGCGTTTTATGGACGTTGAGTCATTGAGTTTTCCCTTTGCAGTTTAGAGCTATTATATCATTAAACTAGGGATTTGCGGACGTCACTCAAAAGTTTCTTTCTCTAAGGGGTGAACTTCATGTGGTGAACTAAAACTAATAATTAGTTGTATTTTGTGGGTTGTTGTCTGGTTTCCACTGTAAAGAAATATCACTATTTAAAATATTGGTTCTTTGAGTCTTTTGTTTCCACAGTTTATAAATTGTTACCAAATTTTAAATGTACATCTTCTCCTGGACAAATTAACGTCAAAGAGACGTAACAGCAACAAGCCTCACTCCTCGAAACAAACATTGCATTCAACAATAATGTTATGCATCTAGACAGCTAAAAAGTCAGTGAGCGCATTTGAAAAACATGCGGATCAGCAGATATGCACAATATATATATTTTTTTTTTCGCATTCCGAGTTAGTTGAAAACTTTGGTCAGGTTTGGTCGTTTATACATTGACCCACGCATTGTACTTTGTTGTTACTTACCATCTTTTATGTTGCGGCTCTCAACGAGCAGGTCATAACAATTGGAATAACTAAAAAAAATGTTTACTAAGAAACTGCAGTACTCGCTCAGCAGGAGGCGCTGTATCTGAAGGCCGCTCTTCGGTGGAGAGGAAGAACACGGGGCGGTTCACGGAGGTCTTCTTGTAGCACAGCTTCACGCTCTCCTGGTGAAACAGCAGGTTCAGCTCTCGGTGGCTCGTCTCGGCCTTCAGCAGCGCTGCGTCCACATAGACCGTCCTCCTCTGGCCCCCGCCTGAACACACGCATCGCAGCATCACACTCACGGAGCCACAGAGACGGCTCCACACACCGCAGAGTCCTCACCCATCACCGGCTGCACCCGGACGCACACGGGGATTTCCCAGGGCTCGCTGAACTCGGAGCTGTTGTTCAGGAGCTGAACGAAGGCCTCATCACTCAAACACACCTGAGGCTCGTACACGGCGCTCAGCTTCTCAGCGTTTCCGTCATCGCTGATGCTCTGGAGACGAAAACCAACAGGAATCTTGAATAAAAACAAGTCTCTGTTCTCCCTAAAGCTGCAAGCGTACAACAAGAAAATCACAGACAGGCCACCAACGCCCTCTGGTGGCAAAAACAGCAAGACACTGATTTAACTTACTTTTTAATGGATTCCATTATAATATGGATGTGTACGGTTGATTATGTACAAAATACAATCAAAACAATCGTTTGTAAAACCAAACATTTTTTTTTATGTAATAACAGTAATATAAGTCTTTCTTTTCACGATAAGCTCAACAGCTCTGTTTGGTTTCCAGAGTGGAACTCACAGAGTGAACGCGTGCTGCTTTCTTCTCTGGAGGAACAGCCTTCGCCACCGTCTCATAATCCACCGGAAGAGGAGTGTTCACCTGCATCAGGTTCTGCGGCACAATATCTACCTCACCCTGAGAGAGAGGGGTGGGAGTAAGGAAATAGGGGCGAGTGAATGAGTGAGTGAGAGAGAGAGAGAGGATAGAGAGAAAGAAAGAGAGAGAGGTGGCGGCGAGGAGAGAGGGGTGAATGAGAGAGAGGAGAAATAAGGGAGCGAGAAAAGAGAGAGAGAGAGAGAGGGCGAAAGGAAAGAAGAGAAAGGGTGGAGAGAGAGAGGAGAGAGGGGTGAGAGAGGAGAAATGGGGGAGCGAGAAGAGAGAGTGAGGAAGGTTATGATGAAAAGAAAGAGAGAGAGATGAAGAGAGAGAAGAGATGGGGGAGTGACAGGAAAGAGGAGCGGGAGAGAGAGGGGGAGGAAAGAGGAGGAAGATGGAGAGAAAGGGGGAGAGGGAGAGGGAAAAGAGAGAAGAGATGGGGAGCGAGATCAAAAGGGAAGAGAAAGAGAGAGAGAGAAAGAGAGAGAAGAGAGATTGGGGAGCGAGAGAAGGAGGAAAGAGAGCGGAAGGGAGACAAAGGAAAGAGGGGGAGAGAGAGATGAAAAAGAGAAGGATAAAGAGAAAAAGAAGACATGGGGTAGTGAGACTAAAAAGGGGAAGAGAGAGAGGAGAGAAAAAAAGGGGAGAGACATGATAGAGGAGAGGAAAAAAAGAGAGAGGATGAAGAAAAGGGAGGAGAAAGAGGGATAGGATAGCGAGAAAGACCGGGGATAGCGGGAGACAAAGAAAGCGGGGGGAGAAAGAGAACAAGAGCAAGAGAGGACATAGAGAGAGAGAGAGAGAGAGAGAGATGAGGAGGAGGAGGAGGAGGAGGAGGAGAGCACACTGATCAGCATCATAACAGGAGAGGGAGAAAAATGGAGAGGAGAGAATGTGGATAAGAGGAAAAGAGAGGAGACAGAGAAAGCAGACTGATGTAGAGAGAAGAGAAAGGGGGATCAAGAAAGGAGGAAGAGCTGTGGTGAGTGAGAGAGAGAGAGAGAGAGAGAGAGGGGAGGCAAGAGAAGGAGAGAGAGAGAGAAAATGGATAGTATAGAGACAACAATCCTATCAAGAATATAATGAGAGAGGGAGAGACAGAGAGGAAAGAAAGGGTGAGATGGAGAGAGAAGGATGGAAACGGGGGGAGAGGGATGAGAGAGAAGGGAAAGGGTGCGCGAGAGAAGAAAAGAGAGCAAGAGGATATAGAGGGGAGGGGGATATAAAGATGAAGAGAGGAAGGAAAAGGGGAGCGAGAGGAAGGGTTGACAGATTGATTGATCACCATGGCTAGAAGCTGCTTCTCAAAGCGGAGCGATAAACTACAGACAAACTTGAGAGAGGACAAACTGGTGATCTCCAGAATACTGTACACCTGAGGCAGCGCCTTCACCTGATCCAAACCGGCACTAAAATACTCCTGGAGAGGAGAAAATATCAAAAATGTTACAATTTTATAAGAGTATGGGCTAATTTTATTACATTTTAAAATAATTATATCATACTTGACCATTTCAGTGATTAAAAACATCCAAACTCACCGTAAATATGAATTGACTTATTCAAAAGTACAACGTGAAAAACTCATCACATACATCTTCATCTTCTTCTTTCATTTTTTTTTAAAGCCCTGACAGCAACATGGATGTTTCATGGCTATCCCCCTTTTTGTTGTTAATATTTCAATGTAAAAGCTCATAGGATTATTAAAAACTAATTTAAAAACAAAGTTACAATTCCCAGCCCAAGTCTGTCCTCAGTAAAAACTTTATTAGCTCTTTTGGGTTAGCGTGGACTTCTTTCTGATCTTCTGTCAGGTTGTTTCTCCTCGTGGAATTATAAACTGGACGTTCTATCAAGATGTGTTTAATAGATAAACTACATTAGCAACGTCTACATAAAGGCACTGCCTCACTTTTTAGAAGTAAACTATGAGTTAATCTCGAGCGCCCAATTCGACATCTGGTTAATAATATTTGATCTCTTCTGGTTCCTAAAATTGCTTTATTTACTCCGAGCTCTAGAGAAATTTAATGTGATTTGTTTTAGTTTTGTTGGTTCCATTCTTGCTGCCAATGTTTTTCACTACTTCATCACATACATCTCCCTGTAAACTCACACACCTCAGAGTAGCGTGTGGCGCCCGGCGGCATGTAGCAGTACCGTTCAGCACACGTTCTGGAGACTTCCAGAAGGTACTGCATGAACTCGCTCACCTCTTCCCTCACCTTCGCCATCATAGCCTGCAAAAACAACGATTCAAACATGACAGCATCCACAATTATAAAGTCACAATTCCTTATTTGAAGTGAAACCACTGAGATTGGTTATTTTGTTCACATGACTGAAGTGAAATCGCTGTGATTGGTTCTTTTGATCACGTGACTGAAGTGAAATCGCTGTGATTAGTTCTTTTGTTCACGTGACTGAAGCGAAATCGCTGTGATTGGTTCTTTTGTTCACATGACTGAAGTGAAATCACTGTGATTGGTTCTTTCGCTCATGTGACTGAAGTGAAATCACAGTGATTGGTTCTTTTGCTCACGTGACTGAAGCGAAATCACTGTGATTGGTTCTTTTGTTCACGTGACTGAAGTGAAATCGCTGTGATTGGTTCTTTTGTTCACGTGACTGAAGCGAAATCGCTGTGATTGGTTCTTTTGCTCACGTGACTGAAGTGAAATCACTGTGATTGGTTCTTTTGCTCATGTGACTGAAGCGAAATCACTGTGATTGGTTCTTTTGCTCATGTGACTGAAGTGAAATCACTGTGATTGGTTCTTTTGTTCACACGACTGAAGTAAAATCGCTGTGATTGGTTCTTTTGCTCTTGTGACTGAAGCGAAATCTCTGTGATTAGTTCTTTTGCTCATGTGACTGAAGTGAAATCACTGTGATTGGTTCTTTTGTTCATGTGACTGAAGTGAAATCACTGTGATTGGTTCTTTTGTTCATGTGACTGAAGTGAAATCACTGTGATTGGTTCTTTTGTTCACGCGACTGAAGTAAAATCGCTGTGATTGGTTCTTTTGCTCATGTGACTGAAGCGAAATCGCTGTGATTGGTTCTTTTGTTCATGTGACTGAAGTAAAATCGCTGTGATTGGTTCTTTTGCTCATGTGACTGAAGCGAAATCGCTGTGATTAGTTCTTTTGCTCATGTGACTGAAGTGAAACCACTGTTATTGGTTCTTTTGTTCACACGACTGAAGTAAAATCGCTGTGATTGGTTCTTTTGCTCATGTGACTGAAGCGAAATCGCTGTGATTAGTTCTTTTGCTCATGTGACTGAAGTGAAACCACTGTTATTGGTTCTTTTGCTCATGTGACTGAAGCGAAATCACTGTGATTGGTTCTTTTGTTCATGTGACTGAAGTGAAATCACTGTGATTGGTTCTTTTGTTCACACGACTAAAGTAAAATCGCTGTGATTGGTTCTTTTGTTCATGTGACTGAAGTGAAATCACTGTGATTGGTTCTTTTGTTCACACGACTGAAGTAAAATCGCTGTGATTGGTTCTTTTGTTCACGTGACTGAAGTAAAATCGCTGTGATTGGTTCTTTTGCTCACGTGACTGAAGCGAAATCACTGTGATTGGTTCTTTTGTTCACATGAATGAAGTGAAATCGCTGTGATTGGTTCTTTTGTTCACGTGACTGAAGTGAAATCGCTGTGATTGGTTCTTTTGTTCACATGACTGAAGTGAAATCACTGTGATTGGTTCTTTTGTTCACATGACTGAAGCGAAATCACTGTGATTGGTTCATTTGTTCACATGACTGAAGTGAAATCACTGTGATTGGTTCTTTTGTTCATGTGACTGAAGTGAAATCACTGTGATTGGTTCTTTTGCTCACGTGACTGAAGCGAAATCGCTGTGATTGGTTCTTTTGTTCACTTGACTGAAGTGAAATCGCTGTGATTGGTTCTTTTGTTCACACGACTGAAGTGAAATCACTGTGATTGGTTCTTTTGTTCATGTGACTGAAGTGAAATCACTGTGATTGGTTCTTTTGTTCACGTGACTGAAGCGAAATCACTGTGATTGGTTCATTTGTTCACATGACTGAAGTGAAATCACTGTGATTGGTTCTTTTGTTCATGTGACTGAAGCGAAATCACTGTGATTGGTTCTTTTGTTCACATGAATGAAGTGAAATCGCTGTGATTGGTTCTTTTGTTCACGTGACTGAAGTGAAATCGCTGTGATTGGTTCTTTTGTTCACATGACTGAAGTGAAATCACTGTGATTAGTTCTTTTGTTCACATGACTGAAGCGAAATCACTGTGATTGGTTCATTTGTTCACATGACTGAAGTGAAATCACTGTGATTGGTTCTTTTGTTCACGTGACTGAAGTGAAATCGCTGTGATTGGTTCTTTTGTTCACATGACTGAAGTGAAATCACTGTGATTAGTTCTTTTGCTCACGTGACTGAAGTGAAATCACTGTGATTGGTTCTTTTGTTCACGTGACTGAAGCGAAATCACAGTGATTGGTTCTTTTGTTCATGTGACTGAAGTGAAATCACTGTGATTGGTTCTTTTGCTCACGTGACTGAAGCGAAATCACTGTGATTGGTTCTTTTGTTCACATGAATGAAGTGAAATCGCTGTGATTGGTTCTTTTGTTCACGTGACTGAAGTGAAATCGCTGTGATTGGTTCTTTTGTTCACATGACTGAAGTGAAATCACTGTGATTGGTTCTTTTGTTCACATGACTGAAGCGAAATCACTGTGATTGGTTCATTTGTTCACATGACTGAAGTGAAATCACTGTGATTGGTTCTTTTGTTCATGTGACTGAAGTGAAATCACTGTGATTGGTTCTTTTGCTCATGTGACTGAAGTGAAATCACTGTGATTGGTTCTTTTGCTCACGTGACTGAAGCGAAATCACTGTGATTGGTTCTTTTGTTCACATGACTGAAGTGAAATCACTGTGATTGGTTCTTTTGCTCATGTGACTGAAGTGAAATCACTGTGATTGGTTCTTTTGCTCACGTGACTGAAGCGAAATCACTGTGATTGGTTCTTTTGCTCACGTGACTGAAGTGAAATCGCTGTGATTGGTTCTTTTGTTCACATGACTGAAGTGAAATCGCTGTGATTGGTTCTTTTGTTCACATGACTGAAGCGAAATCACCGTGATTGGTTCATTTGTTCACATGACTGAAGTGAAATCACTGTGATTGGTTCTTTTGCTCACGCAACTATTTATGATTATATTTTACACCATAAGTTGTTTTAACTACATAAGTAGTTTTTAAAACATACCGCCATATGACATAACGTCATAATAAGTAGTTTTAACAACATGAGTCGTTAAGTTGTTTTTATGACATTACATTCACAAGTTATTTTTATGTTGTTTTTAGGGCATACATTTTATTTTTCAGCCATAGGTCATTCTTTTCACACAATAAATAGCGTTTTTATTACGTCATAACAAAAGTAGATTTTATGTTTAAATTTTATTTTATGTCTATTTGAAGTTGCTATTTACAACATAATAAATCTTCTTTAAGACACATTTATGTTTTTTTATTGAAATAAGCAGTTTTATGGTGTATTAAGTTATTTTTACAACATAAAAAGTAGTTTTTCCAACAGCATTTTTTTTAATTTTTATGACAATCAGCATTTTCATAATTGTGTAATTTTTACATAATGTTATTAAATGTTTACCACATAATTGTGTCATTTATTTCAGCATACGTCATTTTTACAGCATATCAATTAAAGTGAAGAACAAGTAACTGCTGTCCTGGTGTCAGAGTTCATGTGACAATGGAAAAAAATATAAACAAAATATTTTAGAAATTTTTAAAATTTACTAAATTAAGTATTTTCGTTATTTAGCTTAAATCTGTGGTAAGGAGCTAGAAATTCCTCCTTGCTGCTTTTTATTTTAAAATGTTTTGGAAGAGGAACAGAGGAACATTTTTTTTACAAAAATGATGCTGTTTAAAAAAAAACGTATTTGTTGGAAGTGGACTATGCACATCTGTACCAGTTTTTACAAAAACTCTGAGCACAACTGCGAATCTGTTTAAGACATGATGTTGATTAATTAAGTATTCAGAACCTAAAACATCGACTGTTCAGTGTTTGAGTGTTCTACACTAACGTTCATTCGCTGTAACATCATGCAGGCATTATGGAGGACATGAAATGGTTTACCGTTGAACCCTTGCTGATCCATTTGCCGGTGAGGATGTTGAGGTACATCTGGCGCTCCTTTCTGTTGATTTTGGAGAAGCGAGGGTAGGGGACGAGGGGCTCAGGGAAGGCCCCTGGCTTGGGTTTGGGTTTGGCTCTGGTTTTGGTTTCAGAATCAGGTTCTGGTGGATCTGATGACGGAACTTTCGCACCTCTTTCGCCAGCTTCAGGAGTGTTCTCTGGAGTCCCATTGGATTTCGGGTTTGAGCTTCAATGGAGGAAAAAACAATTCATATTTTGTTTATCTCATGTGACGGTGAGATGAAAACTCACAAAGCATTGAACCACTTGTGACACTTCGAGAATGGGTTCATTTCTTGAAGCTTCATGCGCACACGAAACCACCTACTGGCCAAGTGTATATTCACAGGCAGCAGTATCTGAACCACACCATGTGTGAGGGAATTGTTACGGCCTTGGCCGTTCGCAGCGTTTCTTTTTTTATTTTCTGTCACCTGCTTGTGCGCGCACCTGTGCACGCTTCTAATTATCTGAGCAGGTGACTCCAGCTGTCCCCTGATTCGCCAGTTGGGACGCCGATCACCAGCGAGGAGGCGGACCACTTCGGCTTGTTTGCGAATCAGCGGCGGCAGCTGGTGTTGAAAAGGAACGCGTTGACACCTGTTCAGCAGCGAGGGCTCTGCGGAGTCCCTTGGCTCATGCGGCGTGGAGAGAGTGGCTCCACTCGGTTGCGGCCCGTTTTGTTAGTTTGTGCTCCCTGTTTGTTTGCTTCCATTTATGTTGCCATTTGAGTTCAATTCTGTTTCCTACCCGGTGTGTCACATTTGTTGTCTTCTGACTTCCAGGGTCTCAGAGACAGCTTAGCATGTCACGTGACAAACATTCTGCACGTAGGACTATTTCTGTTATACACACTAGTTTAGCGGTGTGCGCCAGGTTTGTTTATTGTATAACTTCCTAGTTAGTGTAGATTAGTTCTAGCTTTGTGTGTGTTATTTAGTTAGCTTAGAATTGTCTGCACTTTCTAGTTAGTTTATGTTTTGTTTTACCTGGCGTCGCCTAGTCTCTGCCACTGGAGTGTGTGTATTTGTATTTGATTTATTTTACCATTGGTAACACCAGTTCTGTTCATTAAAGCACATTTGATTTGTCAAGTTATTGTTTGTGTCCTGTTGTTCCCGGTTTCATTTCTGCTCCTCCACCTTTTTGTTACACCCCGACCCTTGAAAACACTACCATTTTGGGGTCGTAACAGAATTAAAATCTGTTCTTACATTATAACATATGTGTAAATAAAAATATATATTCTCTGTGTGTAAATTTCCTTGTATCATAATTTAGCAGGTAGTGCAACGTTTCTTTTCTGCCTCGGCTCATCTCGTAACATCACTGTATCACTGTTTATTAATATACACAATTGTACGCAACACAATCTTTGTAAACTTTTCAACACAAATGCAATGGATGAAAAGAGAGATAAAACGACTGCTTAGTATTTGAATCATTACCGTGTCAGTACCCATTTTATATGATTTTATCATGGAACTGAAAAGATCATGAATATTTGGATATCCATAAAAGCATGTTTATTGGTTTACCATATGTAGATGTTTTTTTATCGTTTAGTTTTAAAATAATTATATTTTAAACAGTTATATTACTTCATGTCACATTAGCTTTTTAAAAAATTTTAGTGAGGTCACCTGATTGGCTGAAGATTTACATTTATGCATCTTAAATAAACAAATGTAAAAATAAAACCACCCTCTCAGAGTGTTCATGAAGACCTGACCAACCCTGTAGGTGAGGGGCTCCTGATTGTGTGATTGGAGGAGAGTTGAATGGAAAAGTCACCCCAAAACGCAGGTGTGATTTTGTGGCAGTAACTTACGAGTTTTAAATGCAAATATACTTTTTAACCTTCTTGTTATGTGCCTTGGGTCACTTTAGTTTGCTTTCAAACGTTTTGTGTACTGTGTTTGATTGTATGTTTTGTTTTCAGGAGATGTTTGTAATTGAAATAATTGAGATCAGCACCTCCAAGTCTGAGGCCATGGTTCTCGACCGGAAAAAGGTGGCCTGCCCTCTCCAGGTCAGTGGAGAGCTCCTGCCTCAGGTGGAGGAGTTCAAGTATCTCGGGGTCCTGTTCACGAGTGAGGGGAGGATGGAGCGCGAGATCGACAGGCGGATCGGTGCAGCATCTGCAGTGATGCGGTCGCTGTATCGATCTGTTTTGGTGAAAAGGGAGCTGAGCCGAAAGGCGAAGCTCTCGATTTACCGGTCGATCTACGTCCCTACTCTCACCTATGGTCATGAGCTCTGGGTCATGACCGAAAGGACAAGATCCCGGATACAAGCGGCCGAAATGAGTTTCCTCCGCCGGGTGGCTAGGCGCTCCCTTAGAGATAGGGTGAGAAGCTCCGTCACCCGGGGGGAGCTCGGAGTAGAGCCTCTGCTCCTCCACATCGAGAGGAGTCAGCTGAGGTGGCTTGGGCATCTGTTCCGGATGCCTCCTGGACGCCTCCCAGGGGAGGTGTTCAGTGCACGTCCCACTGGGAGGAGGCCCCGGGGAAGACCCAGGACGCGCTGGAGGGACTATGTGTCCCAGCTGGCCTGGGAACGCCTCGGGATCCCTCCCGGGGGGCTGGAAGAAGTGTCTGTGGAGAGGGAAGTCTGGGCATCCCTGCTTAGACTGCTGCCCCCGCGACCCGGCCCCGGATAAGCGGGAGAAGATGAGATGAGACTAATAAAATGTTGTGTGTTTCTTCCCTAACACATTTATTATATACACAAACCCGAATCGCACTACAAATAAGACAAAACTATAATGTTAGAAGACAAAAAAACATATTTTTATATTCCTGGGTCTTTTAGTCTGATTCAGCTCAGCTCTGATCTGATCTGTCTTTAGGTTAAAGTCTCGTTCGTTCCTCACATTTCTTCTCTCTGATGGTAACGAGTTCAGTCCGGCCCCGGGGCCTTCTGTCACGTGACGCTCCTAATATTAACCAACACAATATGAGCCGGAAACCTACAAGATTCGTTCTTTCCCCGAGTCCTCCGGCTCCTTTAGTTCTTCTGTCACGAGACGCTCGCTAATATTAACCAAATGCAGTTTGAGCCAGAAACAGAAAAGATTAGATCTTTTTCGGTCCTCCGGCTCCTTTCGTTCTCTCATCATTAACAATGAGCGTGTTACGCTCGGAAAACCAGAAGAATCCCTCTCCGACACGATTCGTTCCAAAAAGAACGAATCGTTCATGAACGACACATCACTAGTGACAGAGTGCATTTCTGTGTAGAGTCAGTTCTGCGAGTTAATTCCGTTTGTCACCGCGCTCGGTGAAGCGCTCAGAGTTCCAGCTCCATCAACAAACACCTCTCACATTAATGTTTAGTTCAATAGGGTTGATCTTGAATAAGATTTGTGTTGTTGCTTTTTGTAATTTGATTAATTCTTTCTCATTTAATTATTTGCGAATTGTTTGGCTAAGGTGATGGGTGGCCTATTTTTACTTTTTTTTTTTTGTTGGGAAGTTGTGTTGTAATTCCACGTTTGTTGTCCATTTGGGAATTTAGTGGGTTGGTTTATTTTTTGTAGTGGGTTTTGTTTGCTATTTTGGCCTTGCTCCATCCCAGTTATTTTCATTCTTTAATGTTAAATGTCTGCTTGTTTCTACATTCATAAAATTGGATAATGAATTCGTTCTTTGTTTTGAGCATAAATTATCCTCAAGCCTCTCCTCCCCTTAAAACGAGTCGTAACAATTCTACAGTCATCGAACGGAAAATGATGCCTTAATGTCAGCACACATATTATTACTTTATTCTTATAAACTCCACCTTTAAATTCTTATATACTCCACCTTTAAAAACAATAGATGGAGAGTATATATCTGATTTGATGAGAACATGATAAACATTTTACAAGAGGGATGTCCATTGCTTTAATATTCAACCATACATGAACTTTGATTAAATGAATAGTGTTAGGACTAAATGGCTTGTTTCTGTATGGTTCAGAATTGTGCTGATTTAAAGCATTGAACAGTAAAGTTAAATTCTTAAGTTCCCATTCTTTCATTTGCGGTCTGTCGCTGTGTAAAAAAACATTTAATGGTCTACACAACCTGAGAATAGCGTGTGACGTTAAATGGATTGTATTATAAATTTATTTACCTCTGCAAGAGTGCAAACAACTCCTTAATGTTTGGAGAGAGCGTGAACTGCTCAAACACGTCTCTGGAGAAAACATAAGGAGCAGGGACCGACTCTTCATCTTCCCTGAGAGCAACAAGCGAAAATAAAATCAAAATCTCATCAAAGTTTTCTTGACATCCCTGTTTTTAAAAGAACGTCCACTTACCACTTTAATTCCATAACACTGGATTTAACATGCGGAACATGTTACAGAAATATACTATAAATACGCTGTATGTCGCCTTCAGTTTCTTCTTGACTCACGCACGTTGACGTTTCTTCAAAATCACAACAGTACTTTGGCGTTATCTTCCGGGTGGAACAAATACAACAAATCAAGAGTTCCGCTTTCATGACCCGTTTTATTTTGCTATATCGTTAAGTTTTGTTTTGTTTTGTTTTCCTCATTTATAAATATTTAATCAGTATATTTATGCTGCTGTAAAACGTAATCAAAAGCCTACTTAGGCGCGTAAAAAAAAACTGCGACATGTTTTACTGACATGAAAGTGAGTTTCCCGCCCATTCTAGTCTTCGAGGCTTTTCACCTCACTCTCCTCATCTAGTTTAGATCATTTTTTGTTGAGATAATGAGATAATAACTGTGTAATCCAACCTATTACAGAAAAGATTATTCATTTAGCTAAAATTCAAATTTGTTTTAAAATCACTTCATAGCCTTGATAGTTTTTTTATTGTTTGATACAAATCATTGACTGAAGAAATGTTTGGTCGATTCCTTTCAAATATATATATATATATATATATATATATATATATATATATATATATATATATATATATATATATATATATATATATATATATATATATATATATATATATACTTTAGAATTGTACACACCACGTACCCAGTTAATTTGTTATTAGCAAACACACGGTACAATAAGATACGTAGTTGTTGTAAAGCTAACAAAGCAACAATAACTCAGTTATTTTTCTTTTGGTGGTCTTTCCAAAGTTATTAGTAGCAGTTACTAACTCCTTTACAGTGAAGGATTTTATTTTGTATTACAAGAACAAGGTAAGACTAAGAGAAGATTTGGAAAATCTTATTAATCTTTATTTTCTATTGGGTCCATTTTACATCCACAACGAAAGTTTCCTAAATATACTCCACTGCTGAAAACCTTTTTCTTTTGTTTTGTTTGGAACGGGATTTCTACATCCCCTTGCTATGTACTGTATATTAGACATCAAAAAGCTATGCGCAGTCTTCAATATACAGCAAACCCTACAAAAGCCCATGATATTCCGTGTCCTTATATGATTTGTATACACTTCCTTGCCCTTCACAGGAAATGTAATATTTAGTGCTGTCAAGAGATTAAATTTTTTTATCTAATTAATTACATGGTATGGCGATTAATTAATCTAATTAATCGCATTTAATCGCACATACATACAGACATTACAAGAAGCAGTTTTCTTTTTTTTTTACCATTTATTAATTGAAAACAAACCTATAGAACTTAGACTACAATGGTCATGCCATTTTTATCAATGATTGAACACAAACCTATGAACCCAGGTTACAGTATATGACAATTTCACAATTGGTTCCAAATGACAGTTTTAATTATTACTGAACATAAACCAATGTCTAAGATCACAACGACCATGACAATTTTGTTTATTACTGAACCAAAGCCTATCAACTAAATGGCAATGGACATGACATAGAACATAAGCCTGTCCCTTATGCTACATAATTTTTTTTTTTAATCTATATTCTTATTTCTCTTTTAACCGGCTGCTAAGACAGACTAACTTATTCACATTTTCTGAGTTTAAAGATGCCCTTTTATTCTGCCCAACAGTGCCAGCCAGTGAGAAAAGTCACAATCATAAAAGTTAGAATCAATGACGTGCGCAGTAACACCTAGATAGTTGTGATTACTGACAGACGTTCAGTGATCTCCGGTTAAGGCCACATGTTTAGCTTGAGCTAAGCTGTCCCGTTTTGATATTTTTTCGTTGTCATACAGCTGATTTATTCTCGAAACTACTGCGCCTCTTGACGGTAGTGTGTAGGTTGGGTCGGAGGCAGCGATTCGAAATGCATCCACAAGCCCCTTGTCTTCCACAACATTAACAGGCCTACAGTCCATTGCAATCCATTTAGATATCACATTTGTTAATAATTGCGATGTAGACAAACTTAATTTGCGGTGACTTGCATCAGTCAGCGTGGTTTGGCGGAGCTTGCTGACTGTCGCAGCCGGGGGTGAGGTGACTATCGAGCTCGCTAAAACATGCTTCGAGTTCAGGTGATATTTCGAACTAGAACTGCTTCGATGATGGGCAAATTCCTTGTCACAAACAAACGCAAATGACTTTTGTTTTATCAATGGCTCCACTAGCATGTCTTTTGTATTTAAAATTGCCCTTTAGCCGGCCATGCAGTTCTTCGTCCTTTTCATTTGGCATCTTGTTAGTTTTGTTACTAGCTTGCTGCAGCTCTACAATGTGTAGTTACAGATCTGGGGGCAGCGCGCGTTAATTGCGTTAAAAATATTAACGCGTTATTTTTTTCTGTGATTAATTAATCTAATTAACGCGTTAAATTCCCAGCCCTAGTAATATTTCATTTATCTGTGTTGTTTTTTTATTAAAATGTTTTTTTTTCTCAACATTTTAGTCAAGTGAAGTCAATTTTTGTGAAGCTGCTTTGATGCAATTGCAAAAAAAGTGCCATATAAAAACGTTTGTATTAATTGATTTGAAAGATAACAGTCCAAGCAAGGCAATGGTTGCTCTTCTTTAAAGCCGACAGCTCTTAATTGATAACTACTACTTTGACACTTCCAGCCTGCTGTCCCCGTGTGCAATCCTTGTCCCACTCTTCATGCGAGATGTACCAAACTGCAAGTAAGGCCCTGTCCCAAATGGCGCACGTGTGGACTCGTGGACTGGAATCGCACGTGTCCGCGAAGTGCACAAGTCTGTAGGGTGTCCCACTTGTCATTTTAAGGCTCTGAAGTGCGCTCCGAAGCGTCCTCTCTGCAGGTTTTGGCGATTGGGGGATGTAGCTCAGTGGTAAAGTGCATGCTTTACATGTATGAGGTCCTGGGATCAATCCCGAGCATCTTCACAAGCGGCATCAGTGATTTCCCCTAATGTAAATCGCTTTGGACAAAAGTGTCTGCCAAATGCATAAATGTAAATGATTGGTGCAGTCAGATGCCTGTCTTCTGGTTCCAATCTGATACCGAATCAGTGCCCTATTTCATTAATGCTGTATCATTATTGTTTTATATTTATATTATGAATCTTCGATTTATCTTTTTTCCCCTTAAAAATTGGTAATACACGTAAAACTTCTCAATTAAAGGAGTGAAATACATTGAATCTTCTACTTTAACATTTTTGGCATGCAATTGTGACCTTGTCAACTTTACAGTTACTTTTAGTTGATGTTATAATAATAAAAAATTGGCTGTGGCTCAAAAAAAATGATTTTTAGTTTCACACCAAGCTTTTTTAATGACTTTTATTATCAATTATCAGTCACAAAGCACAGCTGTTTAAAAAATGACTTTACTCTCAATGGAATGGTTTTAACACATTAGAACTCATTCATTCATCTTCATGTCGGCTTTATTCCCTTTCGGGGTCGCCACAGCAGAATGAACCGCTAACTCTCTGGCATATGTTTTACGTGGCGGATGCCCTTCCAGCCGCAACCCATCGCTGGGAAACATTCACACTTTAACACTATGGGCAATTGTTCTTATTCAATTCACTTATACCACATGTCTTTGTTCTTGTGGGGAAACCGGAGCACCCGGAGAAAACCCACGCGATCACGAGGAGAACATGAGAACTCCACACAGAGATACCAACCGACCCAGCCGAGCCTAGAACCAGCGACCTTCTTGCTGTGAGACGACCGTGCTACCCACTGCGCCACCGTGACGCCCACATTAGAACTCAATTTGCATTAATATTAATATTATCGCAGCTTTTAAAAAACTTTATTTGCTTGCACCTGATTTCCTCGATGACTTCCATCTGCTTCAGGGAGACAAACAAAACGAGATCTCAAAGTTTGACAGACACGGAATAAGAGCGGTAAATTTTATTATGGGATACCAGCACATAAAGCACATCTAAAATCGATGTGTCCAATGCACTTTTAATAAAGGTAATATTAAAGGTACAGTTTCTAAGTACAATTTAACAACATTCATATTAGAATGAAAAGTATTTAAAAGACAACATTAAATTTCTTAATCTTCTTTACAGCGTTATTTACAACATGAATCAAAATACTTATTTCCATATTTAAGAATCCGACAAACAAGGAGTAAAACCACTAGCGAGACTAGATCTCCTAAAGAGAGTTCCAAAGAGCGGAATAAAAATGTACATGATCTCGTTTTAAGATCAGTAGCAAACATGTGGCGTAAAAATGTGTGACAGCAGACTCTCTCTCCTTTTTTTATTCAGCCAAATCCATTCGGCAGGAGCAAAATCCAACCCGTCCTGCTCCAGCCCTTGTGCTTTACCCTTCGGCTCGACAAGAGACAGAAGTGTAGACTCTCTCTCTCTCACACACACACACACACACACACACACATACATAAAGACCGTTAAATACATTGCATTAGTCATTTTCCTTTCAGGATCATCAACGTAAAACCTAATCGCTGCGAAATAACAGGAAACCCGTGGAGTGGATTGTCTACTGTTCCGCTTTTTGTTTAAAGATTGTGTGCGTCCCAGGCAATCGGCTCCATTGTCCAAAAAGAATGAACTGAAAGGTTTCTAAATAAAACAAACTCTAGATGCCTTGACGTTTAGGTTGATTTGGACAAAATTCACCAATTTTGTTGAATGGTAATGGGCGAATGTAGCCGTGCGTTATTGCAAGTAGGTTCTGCCTTGCTTCACACATTAAAACAAAAAACATAATTTAAACAAAACTTTTCATCTTATTTAGCCTTTATCATCGCTTTATGTGAGAAAGTTGTCCTCTTACGTTTACGTGACCTGGCTGAAATTCTGATTTAGTGGCCATTTACCCACCAAGAAACAATACATGATTATAAAAAGAGTTTGTGCTTAAAACCCAAACCACCCGATCAAACAAAAAGACACAAACAAAGCCATCGAGGTAAATGTTTGCTTTCTCCACACAAGCAAGGCTGTTTTTCTTTAAAGTTTTGCTGTTCATTACTGTAAACTTCATCAAAGCTTTTTATGAATGTAGACAGCAAAAGGAAAAGCTCTCAGCTTATTAGAAATCTCTTGATTGCCTTTTTGGAGGAGTCTGATTGGTCAGCAGGGTTATGGATAGGAGTACATCTCACTATCTGAGCTTTAAGAAGGTCAAAGATAATTTTTTGGAACAAGATTTTTGAAAAAAAAAACAAAAAAAACATATCCATGTTGACATGTTCTTAACAAAGTTATTAACATAGTTATGAACAAGACTTTCTGACAAATGTGTTTTGACAGTTTTCTCACAGATGTGTTCTGATGGATTTTTTCACTAAAGTTTCCTGATGGATTTTCTCACAAATGCGCTGTTAGTGATTTTCCCTCAAATGCGTCTTGATGGATTTTCTCACAAATGCGATATATTTTTTACATTAAAAAGGCTCTGGTTAAATGGATTTGTGAGAAAATTCACAGCAATGCATTTGTGAAAAAATCCAGCTGAAAGCATTTTGTGAAAAAAATCAACCTAAATGCATTTGTGAGAAAATCCAACTGAAAGCATTTTGTGTAAATAAAATCCAGCTATACTCATTTGTGAGAAAAAAAAAATCCACATTAATACATTTCTGAGACAATGCACTGAAGCACATTTGTGAGAAAATCCACCTAAAAGTACTAGTGAAGAAAGCCACAGGAACGCATTTGTGAAAAAAATCCAGCTAAAATCATTTTGTGAAAAACATCCACCCAAATGCATTTGTGAGAAACTTAGCATGAATTAATTTCTGAGTAGTCCTAGTTGCACACTTCTATGAAAAATATGCACCTGAAAGCATTTGAGAATATCTCCATGCATGAATTTGTGAGAAATTGAACTTAGCTCGAACACTTTTATAATAAACAGTTTTTGCAAAGGACAACTTGACTTGCAAAACCACTTTGCAAAAACAAAAAACAATTTTAATGGGATCCTGTATAGAAAACTAATGAACACTCATCAGTAAGCAGTAAGAATTTATCACACATGCATTTGTTAAGGTGTGGCATATTTTTAACTCAAAATAAACGTACATTTTTGATCCGGATCAATACGTAGCTGAATTGAATTTAACCCCGTTGAAAATAAACCATAATATTTTAAAATGGCCAAGAAATCAGGGTTGGTAAAGTTAAGAGCACAACTGTAAGTGCGAAAGGTTTGAAGCAAAGCAGAATCAAAGATAAGAAGCAGACATTCCACACATAAAATCACTCCAGAGGCCAACAGAGGAACAATGTCTCCAGCATTAAACATAATACTGCTTTTTTTAGTTTTTTGAAGCGCAAACACAATTTCAAAATTGCGATACTTATTCGATACTTGCTAAAAATCTTAAAAGTGGGAAGGAAGTAAGCCACATCCCAAGACTAGCACACTGATACAGGTACTCGCTGGGTATTCCAAAGTAAGTTTATCTATATCTTCAGCGTTAAGATTAATTATCGAGTCCTAATATCAAATATGCATCAATAATCCGTGAAATCAACCGACTACGAGGGTGCCTTGTCTAGGAATCCATAAGTTTTGTCCACAAAATAAACTTACCTAGCACCAAAAAGCAGTATAACACAAAAAATTAAAGTCGGCAAACCCTAGCGCTAACCAAACTAAGACTAAAAGTTCGCTCCAAACGGATATTGTACAGCGTGATGCCTGATAACACAGATAAATATTTGCACTGAGCAGGTCTTATAGCAGTATCTTTTCTTACCTATACAGCCAAAAGTTACCTTTATACAATGATCAAAATAACATTTCATATAAAGAATTCAGAGTTAAAAGGACAGGGAACGTAGCTATACAGGCCATGTGACGTTCGCAGTTCTCCACCCGGGAACGGAACACATCAAAATACGAATAAAATTATTTCAGACTGAGGAGCAGAAAACAAATGCGATAAATAAAATTTATTTACATGCAGATGTTTGAAGCCTATGCGCAAAATGAGTCATAATACACCGTATATATTATTGCTCGACATTCGTTTATGGCTAAAGATTTTTTTTTTCGTCTATTATCTAAACATAGCTCGCTTTAAAAAGTGTGATTTTGTAAAGTAACGTGACTGACGTAAATATTCAGCTGTCACAAGCTCGACACGTTCAGATTGAAACTGCGTTAAGACGGTAAAGAGTTTGAACGCGAGTGCATAGGCCTTTTCTGGAATTGCATAAATCGAATTGACCGTCGCGGTGTGGCGTGTCATGCTTGCGCAGCGCCTCGAACTCACTCAAACTCAGTGCTACATTTAACGTTTTAATTCCTGGGAAAGAAATCGAGCGTACAGTTCACCCTCTCTCACCCTGCTGCCATAGATCTTTTAAAGCCTTGTCTGGGGTTCGACCTTAAGCAGACTTTACAAAAAGCACAAAACACAAATCTACACACAGACAAATATTGCTTCTCACGTAGAGGTGGTTAAAATGAATTTACAAGAGGATCGGCCTCCTCAAAATGTCTAAAAATACCACAGATCATTTCATTTTCAAACAAATCTGTGCTCTGTGTCGCATATTGCTTTCAAATGTCTACGCTGAGGAAAAACCTAAGAAAATCATGACCGCGTAGAACTGACTTGGGGACAGGAAACAGCAAAGCTTGTTGATCGAAGGGACGCCACAGCAGCGGTTACCCTGTAGAAAACCCGTATTTGTAGAACGACAACTCGCCCGTTTGGACGTCTCAAAGTGGAAAGATTCGTGAAGAGGTATTTGGCACATAGACTCAACAAGTACGAGTGACGATTAGAAGGAATCCCAATCTAGAAGGAGGCGGCACTTTTAAGGTTGGTCTTCTTTTTTTGAGCTCTGATGAAGGTAGAACCCAATTGGGCAAAGAAATGTAAAAGGTACTCCATTCTAGTGAATATACTGGTTTGACATAGTCAAGAAAACTAGTTAGCTGAAACTTTTGCATTTTTCCCCTTCGATTTGTAATTTTTGGATTTACAGCTATTTGTTCTTGTAAGGTACAGTTTTGCTACAAGCATACTGCCTAAGTTGCAATTTTCTAACATGATTAATTTAGACTTCTGTTTATGTAACATGAAACAACTTGGTAACATGAGAAAATAGCATTGATGGACACGGCGCGTGACTCTTCCTGGCCAACCGGTGATTTGATCAGGGATCAACAGGATGTTGTGTCCACATTTTCTGGTCAAATTAGAGCAAAGTATCACTTTTGTTCAGCTCCGTTGACATGGCGTATACGGCAGGAATTCCTGGAAAATCAGTGATTTGATCAAGAATCAACAAGATGTTGTGGGTGGAAAGATGGCGCAGTGGTGGAAGTCGTCCTTCTGTAAGGTTGGGGGTTCAATCCCTGCTAGGGCCATTCTGCCGTTGTGTCCCTGGGAAAGCCACCTACCCTACATTGCCCTGTATGTATGTGTGTGACTGATAGAAGGTGTTTGGTGGTGGTCAGGAGGCTGTAGGCGCAGAATGGCAGCCACATCCTGTCAGACTGCCCCAGAGCAGCTGAGAGCTACCGAGATAGCTCATCACCACCAGAGAGTGAAAAAATAATGCTCTGATAATTGTAATGCATCTTTGAGTGTCTAGAAATGCCCTATATAAATCGAACGCATTATTATGGTGTCCAGCTTTTCTTTCCAATTAGAGAAAAGTATCAACTCAACTTCAGCTCAACTCAACGAGGGTTTGAGTGACAGGACGTTTCCTGGCCAATCAGTGATTTGATCAAGGATTAAATTGAAGCATTGTATCACTTTGGCTCAGCTCGGGTAACAGGTCGTGTATGGCAGGACTCTTCCTGACCAATCAGAGATTTGATCAGTGATCAACAGGGGGTCATATTTAGTTTTTTTTCATATATATTTTTTTAAATTAGAGCAAAGTATCACTTTGGCTCAGATTAGGTGACATGGCGTATACGGCAGGACTCTTCATGGCCAATCAGGGTTTTGATCAGCAAACAACAATATGTCGTGTCCAGGTGTTCTGTTCAATTATATGAAGGCAGGACTTCCTGGAAAATCAGTGATTTGATCAAGATCAACAGGCTGTTGTGGGCAGAAAGATGGTGCAGTGGTGGATTTGGTCGTTCTGTAAGGTTGGCGGTTTGATCCCTGCTAGGGGCAACGGTATCACTTTAGCTCAACTCGGCCAAGGTGACAAAGCGTATACAGCAGGGCTCTTGCTGGCCAATCTGTGATCAATAATCAACAGGATGTCATATCCAGCTTTTCTTTCCAATTAGAGAGAAGTATTACTTTGGCTCAGCTTTACTTGGGTCACATGGTCTATGTGGCAGGACTCTTCTTTTCCAATCATTGATTTGATCAGCGATCAACAGGGTGGCACATCCAACCTCATTCAAACTACTGGTAACAGGTACGGAGCATGGTTGAAAAGCCTCAAAAAGCACAGAAAGTTGAATAATCACAAAACATGTAATTCCGTTTAGGAGCTTTTAACAACTTTTATAACCCAAGAGAAACTTGTGAAACAGTTGTAGTCCGGTGGATAAGGAGATCAACTTGGGATCAGAAGGTCACAGGTTCGAATTCCAGATCCACCGAGTTGAAGGTGGCGTGAGTGATGAAACACTTGCTCTCCATCTTCAACAAGCACAGCTGTGGAGCATCAGTTCCCCGACTGCTCCCCGGGCCCCGCAGCCATGGCTCCCACTGCTCCGGGTGAGTGCTCACAATGTGTTGGTTCACAGCTGTGTGTGTGTGTGTACACTGGGATGGGCTACATGCAGAGAACTAATTCCAAGTATGGGTTACTCCATCTCCAGCCAACTGGTCACTTTCACATAACAATGTTAATGTTCTGTCAAGGTAGTGCATCACATTTAAGAATGTTTGTGACAATGCTGCCCTCTACCTGCAAATACGTGTATTTTTTAACATCCCTCTCACCAGGCAATCCAAGCTGTGTTTTATGACATGCCAAAAAGGTGTCAGATCTTGGTTTGGTGGTCTCGGTGCAGCTATTGAGTAGGGACATGAACGAACCAGGAGTAAAGGGATCATTTTGGTCTTGTCTGAAGACGTGTATTTTGAGTGCAGGCCAGCGGAAAGGGAAGGAAATTGGAAAATAGAGCTGACTAACACCTTTAGACTCTTCCCTGAGGAAAACATGGAGAAGAACACGTTGCGATCTAGTCAGGACTTGGATAAGTCAGTGTGTAGATCAACGAAGATTCCCGGCTTGGATAATAATGGGATTTTCTAAACGTCACTGGAATGTTACAATAGTTTCAGACTCCAAAAATCATGGCACGTTAAAAACGACGTACAAACAATTGCAACACACAACGGCTAGCTATTCCAAAAATAGCACTATTACTACAAAAGTGTTGTTCTTTGAGAAAAAATCACACAAATTGTAATTATTGCAGGATTAAGTGCTAGATCTTCCTTCGTTTTTGTCCGTCTCCGCACTGTACAATAACAATATTAGAAAAATAGAGGATTTCAACCAGACAAGGCTTTGAATAATTCTCTTTTCAACTCCCGCCGCTCGTACGCCCCTGATGAGTGTAGCTGCTGGGCAAAGACCCTCAAAAGAGGTCCGTCCACTAGGTGGAACCATCAAACTGCATCTAAGCAAGCTCTTAGAAAGCTCAATCAGACCCAGTTCACAAAACATGAGCCCCTTCAGATCAAGCAATCAGCCTTTCCCCAGCAGCAACCAGCATCTTGCGCAAATAAATACACATTCTCACGCACACACACTCAGCAGCGTTGGGTTTCTAGCACTCGCTCTCCAAAACCGTGATAACTTTACATGCAACACATCACTAGGTAAATATACAAGTCTTAAATTAAAGAAAGGTGCAAATAAAAAGTGCCTTATCGATTTCTCACAATTAAGAATAGTCTAGCTCCTAATATCATACACGTTATTTAAAATAGATTCTATAAACGTTATCTTTTTTTTGTATAGTTTGTACTTATGAGCGTATACCCTGTAACACGTCAAAAACCAGGTGGAAACGAGCCTTGATGATAAAATGTCGCTCTGGAGAGGGACTTAAAAGTGGATGGCCTTAAACGATAGCTCTATGATGCTAAAAGTATTGCGCAGTTCGTGACTAGAATTACCAGAATTCTACGTTTTTTTTTCTTTCGATTGTCCATGGAAAGGTGCTCTTCAGAGCTCAGTGTGCATCTCTTTCTCTCTCCTTCCTTTGACGGGAACAATGAAGAAATCGCAGAACGAGGAAAAGAGAGTGATTCGAAGATTTGGTGCTACAATATATGCTGGAATTCCACTTGCTTCGATTTGGCTCAAGATGGAGCTTTCGACTTTGATATTCCAGAGAGAAAGAAAGAGAGGGCTGGAAAGAGACTGTCCCTGGAAATTCGTCCTCGTCCTCTCCTGAGCTCCGAAATCCCACCGGTGTCCGTGAGGGAACAAACCTCCGAAATAAACATCTGCAGTCAGTTGGAACTCAATGGATGGGGAAAGTGTGCAGTGTGCTGTCTGTCCGTGTGCGGCGGGGTATCTAGCCTTCGATGGGCATGGATTGCTCAAAGTCAGACCCGAAGAGCTCCTTGTAGAGCGGCGGGAAGTGGGCGCGGACGATGTCCGGGTAGAGCGAGCGGAACGCTGACAACTTCTCTGTGTGCCGATTGCACAGCGCTCGCAGCGTCGAAACCTTGCATATCAACTGTACGAGAGAGAGAGAGAGAGAGAGGGAGAGAGAGAGAGAGAAAGGAGTGAGAGAGAGAGGAGAGAGAGAGAGAAAGGAGTGAGAGAGAGGGGAGAGAGAGTGAGGGAGGGAGGAGTGAGAGAGAGAGAGAGGAGAGAGAGAGAGAGGAGAGAGAGAGAGAGAGAGAGAGGAGAGAAGGGAGTGAGAGGAGGTAGAGAGGGAGAGGGGCGCGAGGAGGCGAGTGGGGACGACCGGGGAGAGAGGGGAGGGGCGTGACGGTTATGGAAGAGATGCAGGAGCGCAGTGGAGAGAACTAGTTAACTCTCGACCTTTCCTCCTCCGCCTCCCCCGACACTCCATTGTTCCTGTCCGGTTTTCTCCCTCTCTTCTGATGGACTTTACGTTTTCACGACCACTTTTTCGATCTGCCACATCTAACTCCACAGATCCCACATTTTCCCCAGACTCACCGTGTTCGAAGGATTGATATCGTTTATACTGTACCCTTTCATTGCCGCCCTGGATTGACGAAGAGGAGGAGAGAGAGTGGGGAGATAGAGAGAGAAAGGGAGTGAGAGAGAGGGAGGAGTGACGGTTAGAGGTAGAGCAGAAGAGAAGAGCTAAGAGAGTTGAGAACAGATGTGAGAGAGAGAGGGAGGAGTGAGAGAGACGGAGGAGAAGAGAGAGAGAGAGGAGGGAGAGGAGAGAGAGAGAGGAGGGAAAGAGAGAGGAGAGAGAGAAAAAGGAGTGAGAGAGAGGAGAGAGAGGGAGAAGAGAGTAAGAGAGAAAGGAGTGAGAGAGGGGGGAGAGAGAGAGGAGAGAGAGAGAGAAAGAAGTGAGAGTGAGAGAGGAGAGATAGGGAGGAGAGAGAAGAGAAAGGAGTGAGAGAGAGGGAGGAGTGAGAGCGAGGAGAGAGAAGAGAGAGAGAGGGAGCAGTGAGAGAGAGAGAGGAGAGAGAGAAAAAGGAGTGAGAGAGAGGAGAGAGAGGGAGAAGAGAGAGAAAGAGTGAAGACGAGGGGGAGAGAGAGAGAGAGGAGAGAGAACGATAGAGCGAGAGAGAACACGATGCAAAAGCACGTGGAGAGCGAGAGCCTAGGCGAAGATGGGAGGAGAGAGAGAAAAGGAGCGGGAGACTGATGAGGGGAGAGCACGAGATGAGGACTGAGACGAGGGAGGTATGAGAGGAAGAGAGAGGGGGAGGAGAGAGGAGACGGAGATTCGATGGCAAGGGAGTGAGGAGAGGCGAGTTAGAGAGGCGAGGAGGGAGAAGAGAGAGCGCTGGAGGTGCGGAGAGAGGAGAGACGGAGAGAGAGGAGAGGAGGCGGAGAGAGAGAGAGTGAGAGGGATGAGAGGAAGGAGCAGAGAGCCTTTAGTCGCAGTTTAGAGTTAACCCTTTACATTACTTTACATCCAATAAAAACAAACAAAAGCAAAACAATAAAGCACATTTATCGAATATTTTGTTAATCAATAATTGAAATTATACATCATAAGAACATTCCTATAAAAGTCAGAAAATTAAGATAATTTCCAGATGCATAAACACTTTCACCTTATAAATCAGCATCCATCAACCGAACCGCTCTGGAACACCATTTAAATTCAGAGGTACAAAAATCAACATAACGTTTATAAATATTATCAATACGATTCTTTCTGTTGACAACAATAGTTTCCGCCTGATCAAATATAACAATATCAAACACATTTATAGCTTGGTTGGAGATACATTTTTTTTTTTAAACTAAAAATATTCAATTTGCTCAAATGATGCAAAAAATACAAATACATGAAGACGTGTTTGGAAAACATTTGCCTTTTTCAGAAACAACAATTCCTGTGAATCAGTTTTATATATGTTAACGGGTGGTGAAGTATTGAATCTGGACAAAAAATATATGTCTTTTTTACTTCTGCTTTATACATGGCAGTTTTATGAAGGACCTTCAGTCGTCTGTGTCACTCAGAATCAAAGAAACCGAGGGCATGACAAATGCACAGAAAGGCTCTTGTCCTTTAGTCAGGACTCAAGGAAGGAAGACAAAGAATCTCAGGTTGCACCTTTGTGAGAATGCCGTCCTCTCTGTGGTTCTTCTGCAGGACATGTTGAAGCGCCAGTTGGATCTTCTGCTGGAGCTTCTCCACCTTCATCTTCTCCTGAAGCCAGGAGCGGTCTGAAAATCAATCAAATACATTATTTATAAGTGTGAATTTTATAACTATGTTAAAAGATTAGGAGTGGCAGCAAAACAAGCTTAGACTTCATGTTTCCATTCAGAAAATGTACAATAATAATCATAATTATGCATTTTATTTGTTAGCGCCTTTCAGGGCTGTAGTTATAACATTTCAAAAATCCTATGCACAACTGAGACACTTCAGACTGATAAAGAATAACTACTTTTAAAACCAACTACCAAAAGTTGTCCTAACAAGATTTTTCAAGAGTTTTCAGCCTCGATTTAAAAATCTCCACGCTAGTACTGGAACGTACTACTTCAGGGAGACTGTTCCACAGGGCTGGAGCTGCGTGGCTGAAAGAACGGGGGCACCGCAGGAAGATTTGGGGGGTCGTGGTGGTGCAAGCGTGAGGGTTGAAGAAGATCTCCGATTACGCGCTGGTGTGTGAATGCTGATTAGATCTGAGAGGTAGTGAAGAGAGGTCTCTTGAGTGTTTTATAGGTCAGAAGAAGAATTTTAAAGTATTTCATTGGTAGCCAATGAAGGTGTTGAAGTACAGGAGTGATATGAAAGTAGTTTTGCCGCTGCATTTTGAACAAGTTGAAGTTTAAGTAGAGATTTGGAAGGGAGATCGTATAGTCATGAATTGCAGTAGTCGGTGCGTGTTGTGACCAGAGCATGAACCAGGTGAGCTGTAGACTTTGTAGAAAGCATAGGGCGATGACGATTGATAGTTGTTACGTGAAAAAATGCAGAGCAAGAGACAGAGTTATTGTGAGAAGCAGAGGAGAGGGGTATGACCTCTAGCCTCTTTACCTGTTTGGAGAAAGAGACAGGGGAGTCGTCCTAGAATATGGAGTGTTTTGAGGGCATCACGGTGGTGCAGTGGGTAGCATGGTCGTCTCACAGTAAGAAGGTTGCTGGTTCTAGGCTCGGCTGGGTCAGGTGGCATTTATGTGTGGGGTTTGCATGTTCTCCCTGTGACCGCGTGGGTTTTCTCCGGGTGCTCCGGTTTTCCCCACAAGAACAAAGACATGCGGTATAAGTGAATTGGGTAAAAATGATTGTCCATAGTGTTTGTGTGTGGAAGTTTCCTGGTGGTGGTTGCGGCTGGAAGGGCATCTGCTGCATAAAACATATTCCAGAAGAGTTGTTCATTCTGCTGTGGCGACCCCGAAAGGGAAGAAAGCCGACAAGAAAATGAATGGCTGCTTGGGAGTGTTTTGAACCAATGAGCAAAATTTCAGTTTTGTTCTTGTTGAGTTTGATGAAATTATTAGAACACCGGGATTTGAGTACTACAAAACACTCAACAAGCGAGGGAGGTTGGAATGAAGAGGAAGATCTGGAAGAAATGTAAAGTTGAGTATCGTCCGCGTAGTAGGGAAAGCGGACCCCACTTTTCCTGAAAATCAAACCAATGGGCAAGAGATAGATAAGAAAGTGAAGAGGACCCAGGACAGAGCCCTGAGGTACGCCAGAGGTTACCTTAGTTGGTTTAGACTTGAAATGCTTAATTTAAACATATTGTAAACGGTCTAATAGATATGACTTGAACCAGTTGAGGACAATACCAGAGATGCTCAGCACCTGAAGCCTTCTCAGTAGAATGTGAATTCAATTGGTTCAAGTGCTTCACCTCTACTTCATTATTTATTAAATAAATAATGTTCTCTTTGCATGATCTCATATCTGATAGCATTCATGTAAAACCAATATTTTCCCAACACCTGTGACTTGCCAAACACAGCCATTGTTAATTACGAAAAAATGGGGGGCATCACGGTGGTGCAGTGGGTAGCACGGTTGTCTCACAGGAAGAAGGTCGCTGGTTCGAGCCTCGGCTGGGTCGGTTGGCATTTCTGTGTGTAGATTGCATGTTCCTCCCGTGATCGCGTGGGTTTACTCCGGGTGCTCTGGTTTGTAAATCCAAAGACAATGCGGTACAGGTGAATTTTCCGTAGGGTGTGAATGACTGTATGTGGATGTTTCCCAATGATGGGTTGCTGCTGCATAAAACTTATGCTGGATAAGTTGGCGGTTCAATCTGCTGTGAAAAGGAGCTGAGACTAAAAGGAATTGCATGGATGGAAGAAAAAAATATATCAATGTGTGATTCAAAGGATGTGATCTACCAATTATCTTAGCTTTGATACCAAAAACAAAACTGAATCCAGGATTAAAAACGAAAACCTTTCATCAAAATAAAGTTTTGTAGGCTTGTAAAATAAAAGCTAAAAAAGCTATCACAAAACACAGCTAAAAACATATCCTAAGTATCAAATATTTTTTTTTGTGGTGTGTTTTAAGACCTGCAGACATGAGGACGAAGGCGGAGAAGAGGGCGATCTCGTCTTCGGAGAGGTGCATAGAACACAGGTTTTTCCCAAAATCAAAGACGGAGCTGATCAGGTCATCACAGCCTGTCAGAGAAGAGGAAGCAGGGAAATGATGCATCGGCAACACACAAATACAAAAACCATTCAGGTTTGCTGTACATTATTTTAGTTTTGCCATTACCAGATTGTGTGTATAGTTTATCCGCGCTCACAAACAATCTCAAACTCTACCATCTTATAGGTTCACTTGCGGCCATTTTGAGAATTAAAGTGAGGCTCTGGTAGGGGTAGGGGTAAACGATCATGGCGTGGACAACCAACTTGAATAAGCTGGCAAGATTTTCCATAATTGATGTTAAAAATTGTTCTGAAGATGCATATCGAATTCCACCAGTCTTTTTTTTTGGAAAGATTCAGTAACTGGTTGAAGGGTACGTCACCAATATTGAAGCTAATGTTAAATATTTTACATTAACAATCACACCATAATTACTCCACCTACATCGAGCAACATCGAGTCACTAATCGCGTTTTAATGTACCATGGAATTACACAAATTGGATTAGCGATAACAAATTCCCAGATAACACGTTTATCTTACAAGAACGTTCTGAGAAGGTGACCTCTAACGTTGCATAAATGTTAGTTTGCCCAGTTTTTTAACATCATGTGAATGTTCTCTCAAGGTTATTAAAACATTTGTAGAACGTTCTAACCACTTCTGTGTAACTAATAATGCAACAAAAAACATTCTAGTAATGTTCTGAGAACATCGCTCCTAGAACGTTTTCTTCGAACATTATGAGAACATTCATAACTCACAAAAAACATTCTAGTAATGTTCTGAGAACATCGCTCCTAGAACGTTTTCTTCGAACATTATGAGAACATTCATAACTCACAAAAAACATTCTAGGAATATTCATATGGTGTTTAGATAACTTTATTAGAATGTTACTAGAACGTTCTTTTGGAAACGTCATGAGCTAACGTTTTACATGTTAAGAACGTTCCCTGTTAGCTGGGTTTGCCAATGGAAACAATCCCATGGAAAATCGGAAAAGTTGTTGTGTTGGGAGGAAGCGCTATTTGAGGCGTACCGAAATTGACATATTTTGTAAAACAAGGTCCCAAAACAAAAGGCTCCTCAGCTCATTCATTCAATCATCTTCATGTCGGCTTTATTCCCTTTCGGGGTCGCCACAGCGGAATAAACCACCAACTCTCTGGCATATGTTTTACGCAGCGGATGCCCTTCCAGCTGCAACCCATCGCTGGGAAACATTCACACACACATTCACTCTTTAACACTATGGGCAATTGTTCTTACTCAATTCACTTATTCCGCATGTCTTTGTTCTTGTGGAGAAACCGGAGCACCCGGAGTAAACCCACGCGATCACGAGGAGAACATGAGAACTCCTCACAGAAATGCCACCTGCCCCAGCCGAGCCTAGAACCAGCGACCTCCCCTCAGCTCATCAAAAGTTAATCTTGTGATCTATAGTTCCTCCGTAAAGTCAACCACTAATCCCCAAAGTCTCTTTATTCGTAGCCGCTCCACGTACAAGGGGCTCACCGCACCATGGCTGACACGTGAATAAATCTGCTGTAAATCACATCCATCGCCATGTTTTTAATGAGTTATGGCATTAGTTGGTTTGTGTTTAATCACATGCTTATGATATAAAGGGAAACAGCGAATTTGTAAAATTCAAAGCATACTCTGCGCTATTAAACCTTTAAAGACTGGACAAACAGCGATCATTAGTGAACTCTTATGATTACAAACTCTTAAGATCACACACTTCTGATATAAAGGGAAACAGCGAATTGTGAAATTAAATTTTTTCTCCATTTCTAGAAATTCCATAAAAATTTGCCTTAATGTATAATGGAAACACCGCTTCTGTTATTTTCCTTTTCTTCACACTTCTTCTGGGTTTTCTTTCCCCCACCGGAGCATCGCTTTCATTCTGAAAATGGCTGCAGTATGAAATACATACGTGTACAAAACCTTTTTTGAGTTTAGCTTAACTATGGAGCTAGAGATCTGCCGAAACAATCTGTATTTGAAATGTGGTGATTTGAATTATTGACAATTGTCATTAATTGAATTTCTTTCTTCGAATGTGAATTTCTTGGTTTGAATTTGAAATTTGTAACTTTATTGAACTAGCGCTCATCATCGACCACATTACTAGCGCTCATCATCGACCACATTACTAGCGCTCATCGTCGACCACATTACTAGCTCTCATCGTCGACCACATTACTAGCTCTCATCATCAACCACATTACTAGCGCTCATCATCGACCACTTTAATAGCACTCATCATCAACCACATTACTAGCGCTCATCATCGAGCACATTACTAGCGCTCATCGTCGACCACATTACTAGCGCTCATCGTCGACCACATTACTAGCGCTCATCATCAACCACATTACTAGCGCTCATCATCGACCACATTACTAGCACTCATCATCAACCACATTACTAGCGCTCATCATCGACCACATTACTAGCGCTCATCATCGACCACATTACTAGCGCTCATCATCGACCACATTACTAGCGCTCATCATCGACCACATTACTAGCGCTCATCATCAACCACATTACTAGCTCTCATCGTCGACCACATTACTAGCTCTCATCATCAACCACATTACTAGCGCTCATCATCGACCACATTACTAGCGCTCATCATCGACCACATTACTAGCGCTCATCATCAACCACATTACTAGCGCTCATCATCGACCACATTACTAGCACTCATCATCAACCACATTACTAGCGCTCATCATCGACCACATTACTAGCGCTCATCATCGACCACATTACTAGCGCTCATCATCGAGCACATTACTAGCGCTCATCATCGACCACATTACTAGCGCTCATCATCGACCACATTACTAGCGCTCATCATCGAGCACATTACTAGCGCTCATCATCGACCACATTACTAGCGCTCATCATCAACCACATTACTAGCGCTCATCATCGACCACATTACTAGCTCTCATCATCGACCACATTACTAGCGCTCATCGTCGACCACATTACTAGCGCTCATCATCAACCACATTACTAGCGCTCATCATCGACCACATTACTAGCACTCATCATCAACCACATTACTAGCGCTCATCATCGACCACATTACTAGCGCTCATCATCGACCACATTACTAGCGCTCATCATCAACCACATTACTAGCGCTCATCATCAACCACATTACTAGCTCTCATCGTCGACCACATTACTAGCGCTCATTATCAACCACATTACTAGCGCTCATCGTCGACCACATTACTAGCGCTCATCGTCAACCACATTACTAGCGCTCATCATCAACCACATTACTAGCTCTCATCATCAACCACATTACTAGCGCTCATCGTCGACCACATTACTAGCGCTCATCATCAACCACATTACTAGCGCTTATCATCAACCACATTACTAGCTCTCATCGTTGACCACATTACTAGCGCTCTTTGTCGACCAAATTACTAGCTCTCATCATCGACCACATTACTAGCGCTCATCATCAACCACATTACTAGCGCTCATCGTCGACCACATTACTAGCGCTCATCGTCGACCACATTACTAGCTCTCATCATCGACCACATTACTAGCGCTCATCATCAACCACATTACTAGCGCTCATCATCGACCACATTACTAGCGCTCATCATCAACCACATTACTAGCTCTCATCGTCGACCACATTACTAGCGCTCATCATCGACCACATTACTAGCGCTCATCATCGACCACATTACTAGCGCTCATCATCGACCACATTACTAGCTCTCATCATCGACCACATTACTAGCGCTCATCATCGACCACATTACTAGCGCTCATCATCAACCACATTACTAGCTCTCATCATCGACCACATTACTAGCGCTCATCATCGACCACATTACTAGCGCTCATCATCGACCACATTACTAGCGCTCATCATCGACCACATTACTAGCTCTCATCGTCGACCACATTACTAGCGCTCATCATCGACCACATTACTAGCTCTCATCGTCGACCACATTACTAGCTCTCATCGTCGACCACATTACTAGCTCTCATCGTCGACCACATTACTAGCGCTCATCATCGACCACATTACTAGCGCTCATCATCGACCACATTACTAGCTCTCATCGTCGACCACATTACTAGCGCTCATCATCGACCACATTACTAGCGCTCATCGTCGACCACATTACTAGCGCTCATCATCAACCACATTACTAGCGCTCATCATCGACCACATTACTAGCACTCATCATCAACCACATTACTAGCGCTCATCATCGAGCACATTACTAGCGCTCATCATCGACCACATTACTAGCGCTCATCATCAACCACATTACTAGCGCTCATCATCGACCACATTACTAGCTCTCATCGTCGACCACATTACTAGCTCTCATCATCGACCACATTACTAGCGCTCATCGTCGACCACATTACTAGCGCTCATCATCAACCACATTACTAGCGCTCATCATCGACCACATTACTAGCACTCATCATCAACCACATTACTAGCGCTCATCATCGACCACATTACTAGCGCTCATCATCGACCACATTACTAGCGCTCATCATCAACCACATTACTAGCGCTCATCATCGACCACATTACTAGCTCTCATCGTCGACCACATTACTAGCTCTCATCATCGACCACATTACTAGCGCTCATCGTCGACCACATTACTAGCGCTCATCATCAACCACATTACTAGCGCTCATCATCGACCACATTACTAGCGCTCATCATCAACCACATTACTAGCGCTCATCATCGAGCACATTACTAGCGCTTATCAACGACCACATTACTAGCGCTCATCATCTACCACATTACTAGCGCTCATCATCAACCACATTACTAGCTCTCATCGTCGACCACATTACTAGCGCTCATCATCAACCACATTACTAGCGCTCATCGTCGACCACATTACTAGCGCTCATCGTCAACCACATTACTAGCGCTCATCATCAACCACAATACTAGCTCTCATCATCAACCACATTACTAGCGCTCATCGTCGACCACATTACTAGCGCTCATCATCAACCACATTACTAGCGCTTATCATCAACCACATTACTAGCTCTCATCGTCGACCACATTACTAGCGCTCATCGTCGACCACATTACTAGCTCTCATCATCGACCACATTACTAGCGCTCATCGTCGACCACATTACTAGCGCTCATCGTCGACCACATTACTAGCGCTCATCGTCGACCACATTACTAGCTCTCATCATCGACCACATTACTAGCGCTCATCATCAACCACATTACTAGCGCTCATCATCGACCACATTACTAGCGCTCATCATCAACCACATTACTAGCTCTCATCATCGACCACATTACTAGCGCTCATCATCGACCACATTACTAGCGCTCATCATCGACCACATTACTAGCTCTCATCATCAACCACATTACTAGCGCTCATCGTCGACCACATTACTAGCGCTCATCGTCGACCACATTACTAGCTCTCATCATCGACCACATTACTAGCGCTCATCATCAACCACATTACTAGCGCTCATCATCGACCACATTACTAGCGCTCATCATCAACCACATTACTAGCGCTCATCGTCGACCACATTACTAGCGCTCATCGTCGACCACATTACTAGCTCTCATCATCGACCACATTACTAGCGCTCATCATCAACCACATTACTAGCGCTCATCATCAACCACATTACTAGCGCTCATCATCAACCACATTACTAGCTCTCATCATCGACCACATTACTAGCGCTCATCATCAACCACATTACTAGCGCTCATCATCGACCACATTACTAGCACTCATCATCAACCACATTACTAGCGCTCATCATCGACCACATTACTAGCGCTCATCGTCGACCACATTACTAGCTCTCATCGTCGACCACATTACTAGCGATCATCATCAACCACATTACTAGCACTCATCGTCGACCACATTACTAGCGCTCATCATCGACCACATTACTAGCGCTCATCATCGACCACATTACTAGCGCTCATCATCACCACATTACTAGCCCTCATCGTCGACCACATTACTAGCGCTCATCATCGACCACATTACTAGCGCTCATCATCGACCACATTACTAGCGCTCATCATCGACCACATTACTAGCTCTCATCATCGACCACATTACTAGCTCTCATCGTCGACCACATTACTAGCGCTCATCATCGACCACATTACTAGCTCTCATCGTCGACCACATTACTAGCTCTCATCGTCGACCACATTACTAGCTCTCATCGTCGACCACATTACTAGCGCTCATCATCAACCACATTACTAGCGCTCATCATCGACCAGATTACTAGCTCTCATCGTCAACCACATTAATCCACATTACTAGCGCTCATCATCGACCACATTATCCTACGCTCATCATCACCACATTACTATCGCTCATAATCGACCACATTACTATCGCTCATCATCGCCATCATTAACTAGCGCTCATCACGACCACATTACTAGCTCTCCAATCGTCGACCACATTACTAGCGCTCATCATCGACCACATTACTAGCGCTCATCATCGACCACATCTACTAGCGCTCATCATCGCACATTACTAGCTCTCATCATCGAGGCACATTACTAGCGCTCATCATCGACACATTACTAGCGCTCATCATCGACCACATTACTAGCGCTCATCTCAACCCATTACTAGCGCTCTCCGACACATTATACGCTCATCATCGACACATTACTAGCGCTCATCATCGACACATTACTACCGCTCATCGTCGACACATTACTAGCGCTCATCGTCGACCACATTACTAGCGCTCATCAATCCACCCATTACAGCGTCATCTCGACCACATTACTAGCGCTCATCATCGACACATTAACTAGCGCTCATCATCACCCATTACTAGCGCTCATCATCACCACATTACTAGCGCTCATCATCAAAACCGCATTACTAGCGCTCATCATCGACCACATTACTAGCGCTCATCATCGACCACATTACTAGCGCTCATCATCGAGCACATTACTAGCGCTCATCATCAACCCACATTACTAGCGCTCATCATCGCCACATTACTAGCGCTCATACATTCAGACACATTACTAGCGCTCATCATCGACAACATTACTAAGCGCTCATCATCAACCACATTAACTAGCGCTCAGTCTCGACCACATTACTAGCTCTCATCATCGACCACATTACTAGCTCTCATCATCAACCACATTACTAGCTCTCATCATCAACCACATTACTAGCTCTCATCATCAACCACACTTACTAGCGCTCATGACACATCCAGCACATTAACTACGCTCACGTCGACACTTACGATCGCTCATCGTCGACACAATTACTAGCGCTCATCATCAACCCATTACTAGCGCTCATCGTCGACACATTACTAGCTCTCATCATCGACCACTTACTATTACTGCTCTCATCTCGACCACATTACTAGCTCTCATCTTCACTCCACATTACTAGCGCTCATCGTCGACCACATACTAGCGCTCATCTCGACCACATTTATGTTCTACTCTCATCGTCGACACATTACTAGCGCTCATCGTCGACCACACATTACTACTAGCGCTCATCGTCGACAAACATTACTAGCTCGCTCATCTCGACCCATTACTACGCTCATCATCGACCATTACTACTAGCTCTCATCTCGACCACATAACTAGCGCTCATCATCGACCACATTATCTAGCGCTCACTTCGACACATTACTAGCGCTCATCGTCGACACATTACTAGCGCTCATCATCGACCCATTACAGCGCTCATCATAACCACATTACTAGCCTCATCGCGACCACATTACAGCTCCTCATCGTCGACCAACATTCTAGCTCTCCATCGCGACCCATTACTAGAGCTCATCATCAACCACATACTAGCGCTCATCATCGACAACCACATTACTAGCGCTCATCGTCGACCACATTACTAGCGCTCACATCGACCACAATTACTAGCGCTCATCTCGACACATTACTATCTCTCATCGTCACCCCATACTAGCGCTCATCGTCGACCACATTACTAGCTCTCATCATCATAAGACCGACAATTTAATCGCTATGACGCATTTTAGCAAGATACAGCTAGTCATTTTACTATAGGATCAACAAATCACTACAAAGTTCCCATACTTATCCGATGTTCTGTGATTTTCTGTGATCTTCTACTCTTCCCTGGTGATGACCTTGACCTACTTTCTGGTAGATCGGTTTAAATTTTAGAATATCGAATTTGATGGTTTGAAATTTTTCTTATTGAAAACTTCAACCTGTATTTTAACAAACTGAATATCTGTAAACAAATTCTTATCTAATTATCAAATCTATCTTTTTTTCATGGCATATAATATCAGGGTTTATTAAATTACAAGTCAAGTCATAATTCAAATCACGCAATTCAAATACAGATTGTTTCGGCAGATCTCTAGCTCCATAGTTAACAGAGGAATAAAGTTTTAGCCTAACAGAGGAATAAAGTTTTAGCCTAAAGATAAGTTTACACGAAGGAATAATTTTTCGCTTTTAACAGAGGAATAAAGTTTTAACTTAACAGAGGAATAAAGTTTTAGCTTAACAGAGGAATAAAGTTTTAGCTTAACAGAGGAATAAAGTTTTAGCTTAACAGAGGAATAAAGTTTTAAAGATAACTTAACAGAGGAATAAAGTTTTAACTTAACAGAGGAATAAAGTTTTAACAGGGAATAAGTTAACTTAAGAGGAAAAAGTTTTAGCTAACAAAGAAAAAGTTTTAGCTCAACAGAGGAATAAATGCTTCGATTTGTTCCTCACCTAACGATTTTAAAGACCCGTAGGCGCCGCGTTTACCCTCAAAGAAGCCTGTGTGTGGCTGAGGTCGAAGCACGGCACAATTCCTGACGAACACCACCTCCAGAGAGCCTACACACACACACACACGTGCACACACACACACACACGCACACAGGAAGCAGATCAGAAACTCGTGTGTCTCAGCCTCAAAGCAAGAGACAGCTAGAGGATGGGACGGGGTCTCCAGCGCGCCTCGTTCTGCTCCTTCACACGCTATCTGAAGAGCTAGTTGAGTTAAAGTAAGGATCTTCTTATGTTTGTCAGGTTTGCAGAGTACCAACGTAAGTGCCTGGTCCAGACCTCCAGACCAGCAGTCTGGAGACCCCCTGGGGTTCGGTCCCAGCTCAAAGGTGAGGTGAGAAATACTAATATAATAAATATTAGTAGAAAAAAAGAAAAAAATACCAAAACAGCAAAGTTCAAATATTAACAGAAAAAAATATCTGAATTAAACTAGTGAATACAGAAACGAAAATCAACAAAATATTGTTGATAAATACTTTTATACAAATATAAAAAAATATTTATATAATATATATATATACTAACACAATAGTAGCATAGAAATATAATGCTACCAACATAGTTGAACAAGTTACAAAAAATAGACAACAAAAATTGAATTAATACAATAATTGTTACTTTTGAAATATAATCAACACAATTTTTTTATATATGTAAATAACTGCGCAAATTAAAAAATGAATACATGTAAATCAATATTATAATAAAATGTCAAAAAAGTAAAAGAATTAAATCAATGTTTAAAATAATAAACCAAACAAAGAAATTTTGAGGAAATAAATAAATGAACATAACAAAAAAAAAAATAATACAAAATTGAAAATTAACAAACAAACTGAAACTGAAATAAATAAAGAAAAAATAATCAAGAAAGAAATTAAACAACCAAAAAAAAAAATATATATATATATACTTTATTATTTATTATTGAATTCTAGTTGCAATAATAATAAAATATTATTAATAATTAATTATTAATATTATAAAGTTAATTCAAAGCACATTCTCCTTAAAAAAATAATCCAAAATGTAATTACAAACTTTTATTAGTGATGCAGGTTGCTTTAAAAAAGTGTGATAAGAGCACGAATGCATGACATTTAGAGCATTAATTCTCTTAAGGGATCAAAGTCATGGAAATTTTGTAAATGTTTGTAAAATTCTGCCTTCCTTTGTAAAGAATAATGTTTCTTTTTATAAGCACCGATAGCGGAACCATTAAAGCGCTAGACGGGACAAACAGCGATCATTAATGCACTCTCTTTGAACTGAAGCTAAACTCGATGATTACATAAATCACATCAAGTTTTACCCAGCATGCACCCTTCCTGCGCTCGAGTGATGTGTTTATCTCCCGGCAAGGAGCGGTTTCGCTGTTAAACCCAAACAATCCTTTGATTCGGGAGAGTTGAGCCGTGTGTTCCTCTGCGTGTGAGTCAGGAGGAGCGCAGCCGTAATTCCACAGCGCAAGCCCCGGCTTCAGAGGATAAGAGCCACCTAATAGAAGCCATTACTGAGCTCTACAGAATAAGGAGAGAGAGGGGGGGGGGTTAAGTAGAGGAGATTGGTGCATACCTAGAGAGGGTGGAGAGACCTATCGATGAGGGTATAGACTAGAGAGAGTAGATTGGATACGATAGAGACGAGATATCTATAGCGACCGTTTTTTGCTCTCTCTTTTGTCTCTCTCTCTTTTTTTTCCCCGCCTTGGCTGTTAGAGTCTTGGTGATACCTCGCGTACTTTTCTTCCTTTTGTTTTATTTTTTTTTACTCTCTCCTTTTTTGTTCTCTCTCTTTTTTTCTCTCTCTCTGTTTTTTTTCTCTCTCTTTTTTTTTTTTTCTCATTGGTTTCTCTCCCTCCTGTGTTTTTCTTCCCATCTCTCTCTCTTTTTTCGCCTCTCTCTTTTTTGTCTTTTTTTTCTACTCTCTCTCTTTTCTCTCCCTCTCTTTTTGTTCTCTACCCCTCTCTCTCTTTTTTTCTCATCTCTCTTCTCGCTTCTTTTACGTCTCTCCTCTCACTCCGTTCTACTTGACTCGCTCCCGATGTTTTTTTCCTCTCTCTTCTTTTTATCTCTCTCTCTTCTTCTCGGCTCTCGCCTTTTCTCTTTTTTTTCTATTTTTTTTCTCATTTCTTCTTCTCTCGTACCTCTCTTTTCTCTCTTCTTTTTTCTCCATCCCCGTTTTTCTCTCTCTCTTTGTCCCCCCTTCTCTCCACCTTTTTCTCTCTTCTCTTCTTTTCTCTTTTCTCTCTCCTCTCGCTTTTTTGTCTCTCCCTTTTCTCTCTCTCTCCCTTTGTCTCTTTTCCTCCATCCCCCGCCGCCGCCACTATCCATCCTGACCGGCTCCGCCACCACGCACGGCGATGCTCCCTCCCACTGGCTTGCCTATCTCTCTTCTATCAGCCACGGGCTGCCTACGTGGTTGGAAGGATATTATGATAAAAGGAACATTCTCGTAAGTGGAAGCGAAAAACCTTCTTCGCTCACCTGGAGGATGCTGCTGTAAGAATCTGATAACCTACTAGAATGAACTTCTTTCAAAAGGGAAAGCTCTCTCTTCTTTTTCTCTCGTCTCTCTTTGCTCGTCCTTTCTTCTCTCTTTTCAGGGGACTTCTCTCTGCGGTTTTTTCCTTCTCTGCTACTATCTCACTCGGTCTTCTCTCTCTCCGGGTATCCTTTTTCCAATTTACCTCATCTCTAAGCGTTATTCGCCCTCTCTCATCGTCGTCGTCGCTTCTCTCTTTCTCTCTCTCTCTCTCTTTCTCTCGTCTTGTTTCGTTTTCCTTTTGCCCTCTCTCTGTCCCTCTCTCTCTTTTTTTTTTTTTTTTTTCTCTCTTTCTCCTTTTTCCCCCTCTCTCTTTTTCTCTTCTTATCTGTTCTCTCTCTCTCTCGTTCTTTTTCTCTCTCCCTCTCGTTGTGTTTTTTTTCCTTTCCGCTCTCTTTCCCTCTCTCTCTCTCTCTCGTCTCTCTCTTTTTCTTTCTCTCGTCCTCTACTCGGTCTTTTTTCTGCTCTGCGTCTCTCTCTTTTTTCTCTCTCTCTTTCTCTCTCCTCTCTTCTTGTTCTTTTCTCTCTCCCTCTTTTCTTTTCTCTCTCTCTCTCTCTCTTTTTATTTCTATCTCTCTCTTTCTCTCTCTCATCATCTCCTCTCTCTCTCATATTCACTCCTCTCTCTCGCTCTTTTCTTTTTTCGCTTCCTCGCTCTCTCGTTTTCTCGCACTCGCGTTTTGTTTCCTCCTTCTTTCCCTCTCGCTCTCCTCTCTCGTTTCTTGCCGCTCTTTCCCTTCTCTCCTCTTTGTTTCTAGCTTTCTCGCTCTGTTGCTCTCCTCTCCTTTTTCCCTCACCTCTTTGCTTCTCTCTCTCGCGGCTCTTCTGGGCTGTCTACTCTCTCGGCCCCCACCTCCCTCCCGCTCTCTCTCCGCTCGTTGTTTCTCTCGCTGGTGTCTCGCTCTCGTCGCCTTGCTCTCGTGCTCTCTCTCTCATAGATAGAGTCTCAGTGTTTGTTTTATTAGGCTCCGCTATAGGAAGACAATATTCCTTCTTGTATTTTTCCTGACTGTAAGCAATGTTTGCCTCCTCCTTTCGTTCTTTATCTTCGTGTCTTGGAAGAAGAAACTAAGCACAGCGTAAGGAAGGGAAACACTAATGTGGCTACAGCCGGAGAGGACAAGTGTGGTCGTAGAGCGAGTGGAGTGAGAATAGCTGCAAAACACCGGAGGGCGCCGAGAAATGTCAAGGTATATTTCGAGATATAAAAAATCCTGGTTTTGAGGGTGCAAGAGAAAGTGCAAAGCTGAGGAATTACTACGCCGTCCTGGCAGATGGCGCGTGTTATTTGTTTTTTCCTTCTCGTCCCCTTCTCATTTCTCTCGACGGCTGACCTCTTCCGTTCTAACAAGCCCCAATCATCTCCGAGAGTATGCCTTGCCTAGCCCCTTGACATCCAACGGTGGGTGGTTTCTTGGGAAAAATCTTCGGCACTTGGGGAGAGGGCGGAGTGAATGATGCCAGAAGCTGAGATTCCACAGTGGGGAATAGGCAGCCTAAGAAAAATAGCATCGATACGGTGGAGCATCAGCCAGATAAGGGCTTGAGATGGCCGTAAGGAGGAATGAACGTCACGGCAAGCACAAGACCGCAACTAGGATAAGGCATTCGAAATCCGTAAAGAAGCGAAGACTGCCAGTAGACATCGTCGTTAGGAACAGTTCTTAAGTGAATCCAACAAGGTGAGGACTCTTCTGAAGGAGCTGCTTCACGAGCGAGAGACCTCTTCTCAGGAGGAAGCCTCTGCTGCAGCAGGACGGGGTTTGAGGAACCCTCGATGACCCGATTCCAAGTTCGGTTCCTCCCTTCTGTGTATTGCACGACTGGTCGTTCTGGCAGAGCTCCATGAAGCCGTCGATGCGCTTGGCGAACTCCAACCACTTACTGAAAAAAAAAAAATCGTCTTCCTTCTCATTTATTCGCACAAGCGTCTTCCCCAACATCCCCGTCCCTGGGCTGAGGGAAGAATAAACATCAATAAACAATAAAAATAAAAAACATTGCATAAAGAAGGTATGGAAAAGAGGCAAATTAATAAAATATATGTATGCAAACAATACAATCTATGTAAACTGTAAAAAAAAACAAAAAAAAACAGGTAAAATCTAATAAATGCAAATGTAATAAATTAAAAAAATAAATTAAAAACTATACCATTTTAGTGAATAATTAAATAGACTGAAATAAATGACTTACATGAAAAGAACACAACTAAATAAAAATAATAAATATTGTCATAAATAACAAAAAACGTAATAAAATGAACTCTTTATAAGAGCATAAGCTAATAAAATCAATGCATAAAATTGTATATCTATTAATAACATACATAAACTAATTTTTAAAATAGATATACCATAAGTTCCTATATACATACCATTACTTCAAAACTCCTGTTATATGCACCATGTTAATAAAAAGGCCAAAAATTGTTAAATATGTGCAATCACTTAAAACAATCGCATAAATAAATAAAAAACGAATAAACAGTACATATGCTAAGTTATTTATAAATAGATCAAAATCAATTAAAAAACAACAACTACATAAATGTTGATAAAAATAACTCCACCAAAATGTATGTTAATCTAAAGTAGTAAGAAATAAATACACAAATAACTACCACAATAATTATGACGTATGTTATAATAAACATTTAGAAAACATACATATTAAATGAAACAAATAGACAAATGATATATGCAGAAGTTTAAGAAAATACAAATAATCATAAAATAGACATTAAATATAGAAAGTATAGACAAATAAGTAAAATAATAAAAAATAGATACTAATAAAATAAAATAATAATAATACACATATTGTGTCATTTATAAATAGATCAAAGTAAAAATGTTAAATTAAAAAATTAAAGCAAAAATAAAACTAAAAATGAGTTTGAGTATATATATATATATATATATATATATATATATATATATATATATATTTATACAAAAACAAATTAATAATAAATACATACAATAAAAGAC
>UELW01000367.1:359951-452383 GCA_900490495.1 Danionella dracula
ACAAAAAAAATAAGATAAAAAATACACACAAATAAAATTTTTTCAAATAAATACAAAAGTTGTAATAAATACAATTGTAATAAATATATAGAAAACATTTATATTACATAAAAATAAATAAATAAACAAAATACACGTTGTAAACTAAAAAGTGTAGAGTGAGTTTTAATGCATGAATGATTTATAGATTTGCATCCAGCTTTATGAATTTTAATATAAGTTTGTACTTGCATGAGTGTTTGAGCAAATAATTTAATAGTTCGCGAGTAAAGAATTCCCCGCAAAGACTCAGTTTCGAACACACACTTGCAGATCATGAGCTGAGAAAGGATCGATCTCATTCAGCTGATGCAAACCCTTCCACGTATTATTCCCAATCCTCCCCGAGTAAGAGCCAATCAGCTAGCGGTAGACATTCTAAACAGCCAATCCGGGAACAGTCGACCTTCCCAACATGGCAGCCGTGATTATACACATGCGTACATGTCAGTTTGGACTCTGTTTGCTAAATGTTAGCTTTTATATTTAACATTTCAGTTGCAGTCAGGTCTGAGGTGGATTTGCACAAAGGTGATGAATATTCAAAAGTGTTAGCCAATCAGAAAGCAGTAAGCAAGGGGTGCGGCAGACGTCTGCTCAAACCCCCATCATAGCAAGTAAAACGCATTTTAATAGTGCGTTATTTCACGTAAAAATTTGAGATTAACATAACAATAATCTCTGTGGGCCTTGGTGGATTGTACAAAGTAATATAATTGAAGTTATATTCAGTTAAAATACGTTTTTTTCTTCATTCACCTTTAGGGCTACCATCATGTGCATACCTTGCTTTGGTAGTTCTCCACCTCCTCCTGAAGGAACGCCTGCCAGGTCATCTGCTGCAGCTCTTCCCGCAGATACTGACACGTCTCCATGTGGGATTTGGAAATGTTCTGGGCCAGATGTTCTGAAACACATCAAAACGTCAAAAAAATTTAATAAAATACAATGCTCATGTGGTACGGTCACAAGCAAACGCATGCAGGAGGGAAGTATCCTCAAGAGAGACCACGTTTCTAATCCAGGAGCTTCTCTGCGGGTGTTTGGTGCTTCAGCTGAACTGCTGACCTGCTTAGCAGATGGAAATAGGCTGCTGCATGGGTGAGTTTGTGAACAAAGGTCATTATTGCCTACAATCGCAATGAACAACCGGAGAACCGACAAAGAATGAAGGGGAAAGAAAACGCCGGAATTCAATCACGTCGAAAACACATCTGTTAAAAGGGGTCCCCGAGCGGGACGGGAAGCTAAAAAAATGATTTCCCCCGGCGCGTGCCCTGCTGAATCCTGATTGGCCCTAATTAATGGAAACTAATTAGAAAAAAAAGGTTCTTTAATGAGCCTTTGAGAGGAGTCTTCAACCTGGTACTATTTTTAGTGATGGTTGGATTCGTCCCCCAGTAGCATCGTCCAGGTTCTACTACAGTATTGATCTCTTATATACATATCTGAGATTTTATTCATTCTTTTTTTGTGAGTAGTGGGTTAGGGTTAGGGTTAGATCACCTCTCAAGTATCCAATCCACCTGACATGGACTTTTTGTCAATTCGGGACTAACAGTTGTCCTGGTTTTAAGCCAGTTTGGATGCTTTTGAGGACTTCTGATGACCCTCACCCAGTCAGAAAAAAAATTGGGCCATGTTTGGCATTTGTCTGGCATTCATCTGGCACCGGCCTACAGCGTGTGGGCAAAACAGGACTTAAGTATGGAAGTAATGGCAGTGACTGTATTGTAAGACATGAGCCAGACATTAAAATGAAAGTGGCCCTGGCTGAACTTGGGTTTGTCATAGGCTGTGTGTGGCCCATCTTTGGGGCCCATCTTTCTTTTTGTCTGGAATCAGGACTGGGTTCAGACCTTACTGAGAATTCATTGTGATACCAAAGCAAAAAGACTTGAGTAGAGTGATAGTGAGTGAGAGAGAAACAGAGAGAGAGGAAAAATAAATGAGAGTGTGAGAGAGAGAGAGAGAGAGAGAGAGAGAGAGAGAGAGAGAGAGAGAGAGAGGGATTAATAGAGAATGAGATAGAGAGAGAGAGAGACAGAGGGAGTGAGAGTAAGATGTGATGAGAAAGAGATGAGATAGAGGAGAAATTAAAAGAGAGAGAGACAGCGAGGATAAGTTTTGATGAGAAAGAGATGAGAGAGAGAGGAGAAATTAAAAGAGAGAAAAATAGAGAGAGAGAGAGACAGCGAGAATAAGTTGGGATGAGAAAGAGATGAGAGAGGAGAAATTAAAAGAGAGAAAAATAGAGAGAGAGACAGCGAGAGTAAGTTGAAATGAGAAAGAGATGAGAGAGAGAGGAGAAATTAAAAGAGAGAAAAATAGAGAGAGAGAGAGACAGCGAGAGTAAGTTGGGATGAGAAAGAGATGAGAGAGAGAGGAGAAATTAAAAGAGAGAAAAATAAAGAGAGAGAGTAAGAGAGAGATTAGAAAGAGGGAGGAGAAATATATATATAGAGAGAGTGAGACAGAGAGAGGAGAAAGGGAGAGAGAGAAAAATACAGCTAGAGAGAAAGAAAGAAAGAGACGGAGAGAGAGGAGAAAGAGCTAGAGTGAGACACAAAATGAGTGAGAAAGAGATGAGAGAGAGAGGAGAAATTAAAAGAGAGAAAAATAAAGAGAGAGAGTAAGAGAGAGATTAGAAAGAGGGAGGAGAAATATATATATAGAGAGAGTGAGACAGAGAGAGGAGAAAGGGAGAGAGAGAAAAATACAGCTAGGGAGAAAGAAAGAAAGAGACGGAGAGAGAGGAGAAAGAGCTAGAGTGAGACACAAAATGAGTGAGAAAGAGAGAGACAGAGAGGGTGAGGGTAAGAGAGCGAGAGAGAGAGATAAAGAGTAAGAGAGAGAAAGTAGAAAGAGAGGGGAAAGGAAGAAAGAAAGCAAGAGAGAGAGGAGAAAGAGATAGCAGTCGGGGAACTGGAGCTCGCTCGAGGGCTCCACAGCTGTGGTTGTTGAAGATGGAGAGCAAGTGTTTCATCACTCACACCACCTTCAACTCGGTGGATCTGGGGATCGAACCCAGGACCTTCAGATCACAAATCGATCTCCTCATCCACCGGACCACAACTGCCCTAACACGTTTCCCCACCAGCAGATCTCTGGGGGTCCAGAGGACGTCCTTCACAATGTTTTGGGTGGACCAGAGCGAAGTCAACCTGTCGTCACTCGGGAACCCATCGAGCTCCAGCGCACCACCAGGACGGCAAGCTTGTACTCCCACTGGACTCTACCCGCTGGCAGGCTCGGACCAATTGTATGTATTTTATTGATACATTCTTAAAATTTTGGCAGGTTCCAACATAGTTCAGATTATTCACCTACAGTCTATACCAAATACCTAATCCCTTACCTAACTCCGCCATAGAAACTGTAGGGGACGTGTCTCCATTGGTGAAGGAGCAGTAGGGGAAGAAGCCTGAGCCCGGGGTGAAGTCGCAGATGGGCTCGGGTTTGATGCCGTTGATGTCCAGGCCGGACTGGTCAGGCGAGGGTTGAATGTCCAGATAGAAGCTGCTGACGCCCGAGTCTGGTTTGGTGCCATCGGGCGTGTGGCCATTCATATAGCCACTCAGGTCATCATGGAGTTCGGTCAGTCCATTGGTGGAGAGGCCGTAGGTGGGCGTTAGGGGTTCTGCCTCACCCGGCTGCTGCTGGTGGTCCCTCTGCTGCTGCTGGAGCCGGTGTTTCTGTACCTCCGCATACAGGCTGTCCCGCTGTTTCTTCGACATCCGACCAAACTTTACCGCTGAAGGACGAGGAGAGAGAGAGAGATACCATTAACTCAAACCCACAATCTGTTTGCATGTTAAAGTTCAGAGATTAAGAAATAGTTGATAATTTGATATCCGTTGTTTCAATGGTGCTTTGCAAGTGAACGGTCTAGAATCCCTGCTTCTCTTCCAGGAAGACGTTTCTCTCATGTCGCCTCATTTGACTGAAAATAAAAAATTTCGATTCAGTTTCTCATGGAAAATTGAGCAGGTCGTTTGAGCATTCTACTTGTTGCAAGTAGAAATAATTTGCTGAAGACACAATTTTATCGCGTCTTAACAATATTGATTATCAGGAGATTCTCAATCCTGAAGTAAGTATACCAAACCATTTAACTAGAACCACAACTGTTATCTTTTCAACATTTCTGGTCTTGTTTCTAGATGTGGGCATCTAGAAACCGTTAAGACAGGGAAACCAGGTGTTTTGAGGACTACCATTCACATTATTAAACCGTTGCGATTTATGTGAAACAGATGTTGAAGCTTTAAAGTTATTTCAGAATAGAGTGAGAGCAGAGCATGGAGTAGAGCCGGGCAATTACGTCTAGAGATGAGAGCAGTTTTTTGGAAACATTGAACATTGTGTTTTCCCTCGGATCAATCTTGGGACACAAATGTGACCCTCTCTAAAAAAACATCTAGGGAATCTACAACAGACTATTATGAGTTTGTCAAAAAAGTTTTTATTCCAAGCTGGAAACAGATTACATTGATCAACAATCCAAAAGAAATCAAATACATTTCCATCACTGGGGGTGCAGTTCCACAAAAAGCCACTGTCATGGGGGTGCTACTGAGTTAAAAACTTGAGGCACTCTGGGAAGAAGGAGAAGAACAGAGAAGTGGAAGTCAGTTTATCCTTGAATATTTGAGCTCGCCTCTACTGCTCTACACTCACCGGAAAGACAGCGGTAGTATTCGATTCCAGTTGATCTATCTAGCAAGGTTTTGGGAAACCAGTACTATTATCCTTGCATACAATAACCTGACTCTATAACTGTTGCTGTAGAAAACCTTGGAACATGCAATTCTATTCCAAGAAAATTCTCAGGAGAAGGTTTTAATACCTCTCAGAGGGTATAAGAGCCTTTTGAGCCAAAAGGAACTTTCTGACATATAAAAAACCACCTGACAACAGAAGACTAGGATGTGTTCAGTGTTCCATGCTTTCACCTGCAGTGGCTGCAGAGAAGGACTTACTTGCTACAGCTTCGGTAGTTCTTTGAACTGCAAAACTCTTAGAAGAACAGGGAGCTAGATATGGAAACAGGCCCAGATCAGATGAAAGTCTTTAAAAAATGTAAGCGCACCTAGCGGATGAAAAGATGATCTGCTGATGAATGTAAAAAGACACGAGTAGTTGTGAAGTGTAAGAAAGAAAACAGCTGTAAAAAAAGAAGAGGACCAAAGCGAGCTAAGAAACTCTAGGTCAAATACCAAAGTTCAGGTAGTTTTCATCATTATTAACCCTCTTACAGTTCAATGAGTGTTAACTAATAAAGAGTGGTTGCCTCTGTCTTCTGGGACATATTTCTGGGAGGTTATTAATTTAAATAACCTTCTGAAAGGCTACAAATATCGGCTTAAGGACTTTCAGGGATCATTTTATTTTCCTTCACAAATATCACCAAAAGCTGTACTTGAGGTTGCGCATGTTTTCTTATTCACCAGCGGAAGAGAAAAGAAGCACCAGTGCCAAAGGAGACATAGCTAACTGTGGTACAAAAGAGAAAGTCACAAGAAAAAAATGAAATTTTGAAGGTAAACAAGATTTGAGAGTTGTGCAGTGACCAAATAAGATGTAAAGAAAAGTCGAGACAACATGGTGGAGGAGAGTAGATGAGATATGAAGATGAAGATGCAGAACATGATGAAAACTCTAGCAGGAGCTGTGGTTTTGGAATGAGGATGAAGAAAAGAAAAATAGAGTGGAGAGGTAGAAAGAAAAAGAAATTTTGAAATGGGATGGTAATGGAAATGATTTACCACTCCACATAACACAAGTGCATTGGGTACTAAATCCCATTCTGAACCCTGTTTTACTAATTTGACACAATCTGAGATTTTTGCGGTGAAATCATCTATTTCCGCCAAATGTCTATGCCAGCCAGTACATCTGGTTTTACCTTTGATCAGTTAGATTGTTTCTTGGCTGACCTCTGAGATAACAATCTTCAGTGATGCCTTTGTCGTTGGGCTGTTCCATTTCTATTAACACAATCAGAAACTATAGTGGTGAAGTCTTCCATTTCTGCCATGTATCTGCTCCAGCTAGTAGAACGGACGGGGAAAAGGTAAGATATTTGGCACGCCAGTAGACAAAAGTTTGATCTTTGACCTGTTACAGGGTGTTCCCACCAAGCGCCATACATGGGGACAGAACCTGTCTTCCACACCTTTTTCACCGTTTTCAAACCCGTTGTTCACTCGCATGAGAACATCCGCTCCAAAAAAGGCACGGAACTAAGCGAGAGCTCGCTGGGGGAGGCACGAGACCCACTCTTTTTCTCCTCTCTCTTGTTTTCCTCTCCTTCAAAAAGTGTCCCTCAACACTCTCAACTTCTTCCTGCACACTTCCTCTGATAAATGAACTTACTAGGATGCTCAGCTTTAGCTAACATCAGCGCATTATCAATTTATATCAAGTGGATTATTTAAAAATGTGTAACTTATCAGATTTAGCCACCTCCTCACCCACTTAAGTCCAAGCGAGGTCGTTTTTGTGTCCACATGGATAATAATACAAGTTACTCATTCTGGCTGGCCACAAACTGTGATATTTGTCTCCTCCATATTTGCTGCGCATGTTCTTGCTTCATAAAGCAATCATGTCACTGTACAAGCAAGCCCCTGATTGGTTGCAAATTCAAACAAACTTAGTTTGACAAGAACATTTTTCTATTCTAGCCATCAGTCCGGTTTACCAGGCCTCGTCCCTCAGCGCATTCACGTCCCCTGCACCGCATGATCCGGACCCGCGGGGGGCCTTATCGCATCTCTACATTGAAATCCGTCACTCTTCCCGGATCATTCACGCTTGGTGTGTAGGCACCTTTCATCTGCTGCACAAGGTTTTATTAATCGTCCTCTACATCAACGATCCTCAGCGTTGCCTGTTTATTTCTGCTGTTCCAGGTCTATTCTAAGAATATTATTGTGGAGTCGTCTATTTCTGCTATGTAGACCGGGTGGGGGAAAGGTAAGACACCAATAGAGAATAGTTTGATCTTTGATCTGTTTGACTTTTATCACTGCTCTAGGTTTTATTGTCCCAAGGTCTATTAACACAAAATAGAGACTATTGTAGTGAAGTCTTTTATTTCTGCTATGCATCTACAGCCAGTAGACCAGGTGTGAGAAAGGTAAGAACTTTGGCACACCAGTAGAGAAGAGAGAGATCTTTGACCTGCTTGATTGATCTGCTGCAATAGGTTTCCTTGGTCATCCTCTGCATCCCCGATTCTCTGTGTTGCCTGTTTCTTTGTGCTGTTCCATGTCTACAATTTGTCTTTTCCAGACCAGTACATCTGGTTTGAGAACGGTAAAAAAAATCTGGCATAACCATAGAAAAGTTTGATCCTTGACCTCGTTTGTGCCAACAATTCTCTGATTTGGCTGCTGATTTGTGCTGTCCATTTAACACAATCTGAGACTTTTGTGGTGAAATCTTCTATTTCTGCCAGCAATCTACTGAAGCCAGTAGACCGGCAGTGGGATAGGTAAGAAATTCGGTACTACTGGACTAGGTTTAATTGGTCATCCTCTGAGTCAGCTATGTATTTGTGCTGTTTCATACTTATTAATGCAACCAGCCCTCTATTTTTGCCATGTGTCAACCGAGCCAGTTGATCTGGTGCAAGAACGTTTTGGCACACCGGTAGAGGAGAGTTTGATCTTTGACCTGTTTGACTTTAAGCTCCTGTGCTGGGTTTCTTTGGCCTCCCTCTGCATCAATTACCACCAGCGCTGCTTACTTAAAAGAACATCACATCATGAAAGATCAGCCTGATTTGAAATCTGTGTCTGAGAGTAACCTTGTTTATGCAGTAGAACTTCCTTGTGTCTTGTTGCTGTGCTCGATTCTTTACCTCACCTTGATGGCAGAGTTTGGCTATTCCTGACCTAGCTTTAGGGCTCCTGCACAGCTTTTTTCACCTTTTTTTGTTATTGCATATGATTCATGCCTTGGATCATAAGTTATTCTGATCTTTAGCATCTATATTCCTAAACAATAATCCCGATATAAGCCTAAATATCCTTCACGTTGTGCAAGCGCATCAATAAAAACTGATGCTGGTGTGAAGGAAAAAGTCGTCAACCTCAAAATGTTTACATTTTTCTTTTATTCGCTTGCCCAAAATGTTTATGCACAGTACATTTTTTCCTGACCTTTCGTCTTTATCTCTCTCCTCCTAGCTAATTTCTCTCATATCATCGTCATGGTGTTCTTGCAAAAGTCTTTCTTTTTTCTTAATAGAAGCTGCAGTCTTTTCAATGATTTTGCAGGCTTTGCACCAAAACCAACAGTTGCCTTTGACTGCTGATCTGAGAGTGCTTCATAAATAAAGCTGAGTTGAGCAGCCTAAAAAAGAAATCACGATGTCAGAAGAAGCACATCTTGAAAAGAGACCGTATCTGCTCTCAATAACGTTTTTAGCATTGCTCATCCAGTGTTCTTGGGTACGAAGCCAAATGAGGACTGGTGGGCTTCAGTCGGAGTGAAGTCAGAAGTCACCTTGCCTGTCCTGGATGTACGCGAGAGTGCAACCCTCTCGACTCAGAAGACCTGGCCTGATTTCTTGCTCTTGTCATGAGCTGTAGTCACATGAGCCCAGCAGGGGCCTCTGCATAAACCCTCAAATATAGCATTATAGTTGTTATGAGACAGTTGTAATGTTGCTTAGTTAATAACACTGCTTGGCCCTGACCTAGCATGCCCTGCTTCCAGCAACATGGCTGGCTAATAAATTCAATGTGCAGAGTTTGGAGGGTAATGAATGAGCAATGGGTGCAGTGGGACACAGAACTAATGCTTTAACGCAGGGGTCTCAAATTCAATTCCTGGAGGGCCCCTGCTGGTTTTTGTTCCAATCGCGTTTCAAGAGACTCACCAGTAGTTTCAAACAAGCTAAGGGGAGCATAATTATTGGAATCAGGAGGGTTCAGCTAATGCGGACGCAAAACTGTGCAAGACTACAGCCCTCCAAGAATTGATTTTGAGCCTTTCTCCAAATACCTTCTAGCTTAGCTTAGCTTAGCATAGATAATTTATTCAGATTGCACCAGTAGCATTGTAGTCCAAGAGATGGTAGCTGAATGAACTGCAAAGGGTTGCAATTTTTTAAAATCTTGACTGTTCAGAAACTCATTTGTTGCTGAATCTTATAGTAAAACAAGTGATAAATACAATGGTGGACCTGATGGTGAGCTGATATTGTAAGAGACCATATTACATAACAAAATCATCCCTGATCGATAATGTCGCAGAGGGTGCAGATCTCAAATGCTATGCCTTTCTTCTATAAACAGATCGAACGTATTCAGCCCAATTTTCTTCAGATTATTTCCTCCTAGACAAATTCTATTGTGGTTGTGAGTTAGACTTTGCCTTTGTAGCAAATTGCATATTGCGTCCCGCCTACGGTGAGAATCCTTGGATAAAAGTGTCTTGCAAAATTCATGAATGTAAATAACTAAGGGGAGAGTCTTAGTTGGGGTACAATATGGCCAACTCAGGTCACAGCGAGACCCCTCTCGATGATTATCCACTAGCGGCCATATTGGATTCTCTTATAAGAACTACATCTCGTAGCACTCTTCGCCCACCAACTGTTGTGTTTGCCAGGAAGTTACTCCTACACCAAACTAACTTCAAATAAACTCTGATGAGAGGTTTGGTTTTGAGGAAAAACGAGTGTCAGGGTCATGCACAATTTTTTCTAATCCAGATGCATCCCATCCTTTGTCAAAATGAGTCAGCATTAGCTGCTTTATTTTAAGAATAAATGCACACACAACTGAGTAAATATATACCAAATTTGCTCTCCCAGATGTGAAAAAAGCCCCAAGTGGACATTCTTAGGATTGACAAAAGACAAAGTGCTTCAAACAAGATGCAGGATAGAACATACTAGCCTAACACATGCGCTTCTTCTCACAAGAGAATATAAATATATACAGTATATTAGTTGATGGTGAATATCTGTTAAACACATCCGGGTAGAGTAACCTATTTTTGCACCTACTGTGTGAAGAGGGGATGAGATCTTAAAGAAATCCACAAAAATTTCGCTGCATGTAACAGTGTAGTGACAAATAAAGGTCAATCAATCAAAAACCCTGAAAGAATTTCTTATTTAAAACCATCTTACTGTGACTGTGACGTTTACAAAAACTGAACAAGACGGATGAGACTAAGTGAATTTGTGTTAACTTGGCTGGGAATGAGTTAAAATGAACTTTCTGTATCTTTTAAAGGAAAGCAAAAAAAAAAAAACACTAATTAACATTGTTGAAAAAAAGTTAGCATCCACACCAGTTATAGCGAGTTCTGTGTTAATATCACTGGGCTACTGTAAATGATAATTTCCAGCATTCAAAGGGGTATATCAACAGAATATCTTCCTCTAAAGCTTTAGTTCATTGACTTTAACCTAGAAACAAACAATTGACCAGCTAATAATTCAATAAGTGGAAGGAATCACTACAACAATCTCAAGGTAGCTTCTAGGTTTGCTATTGGTTCCCTCCTGCTGCGTGAGTGCTCATTCGCTGCTCGTACCGTCACGTGACATGCCGACAGCCAGACACTTCTGTAGGCGGCAGTGCTGGCAGCGGTTGCGGCTGGTTCGGTCGATCAAGCAGTTCTTCTGACGCGGGCAAGAGTACGCTGCATTGCTCTGCTGACTCCTCCTGAAGAAACCCTGCAGGATCCAAAGAAAGAGATAGAAGGAGAGAGAGGAGAGGGGGGGGGGGAGAAAAGAGAGGAGAGAAGGAGGACAAAAAGAAAGAGAGAGAGACAGAGAGAGAGAGAGAGAGGAGAGACAGAGAGGGTGGAGAGAGACAACGAGGAGAGAGAGCGAGAGGAAAGAGAGACAGAGAGGAGAGCGAGAGAGAGAGGAGAGTGAGAGAGACAGAGAAGAGAGAGAGGACAAAGAGAAAGCGAGAGAGACAGAGATTAGAGAGAGAGGGAGGAGAGAGACAAAGAGAGAGAGACAGGAGAGAGAGAGAGAGAGAGACAGGAGAGAGAGAGAGGAGAGCGAGAGAGACAGCGAGGAGAGAGAGAGAGGACAAAGAGAAAGCGAAAGAGACAGAGATTAGAGAAGAGAGAAAGGGAGGAGAGAGAGAGAGAGAGAGAGAGAGAGGAGAGACAGAAAAGAGAGAGAGAGAGAGAGAGAGAGCGAGAAGAAAGAGAGAGGAGAGAAAGAGAGGAGGAGAGTTAGGAGAGAAAGAGAGAGAGAGAAAAAAGAGGAGAGAGAGAGAGAAGATAGAGAGAGGAGAGAGAAAGAGATAGGAGAGAGAGAGAAAAAGAGGAGAGAGAGAGAAGAGAGAGAAAGAGGATAGGAGAGAGAGAAGAGAGTGACAGAGAGGAGAGAGAAAGAGAGAGAGAGGAAAAAGAGGAGAGAGAGAGAAAAAGAGGAGAGACGAGAGAGAAATAGATAGGAGAGAGAGAGTGACAGAGAGGAGAGAGAGAGAGAGGAGAGAGAAAAGAGAGAGAGAGGGAGGCATAGAGGAGAAAGAGAGTGTTTTATTCACTTTTTATTAAAAGTTAATAATCATTGTAATCAAAGGTATTACTTATCACCTATAATTTAGTTTTAAATTACGTGAAAGTTGATTAACACGTTTTAGTAATGCATCGATGCACAGTAATCGAGCATTAATCGTAACCTAATAATCGAATCGAATGGAATCAGGAGCATTCTTCAGGCTCTCCAGCTCGCAGCGCTGCTAATATCTCTCTTGCAGTAAAACCTCGCACGCTCCTTTTCTAATCATGTTCCAAACACAGCAGACTTCTCTCGTCAAGATCAGAGCCCCTTCCGTGCAGCGCCTAAAAGTGAGCCTTTTGCATCCCAGCGCATCGTTAGCACTTTCCAAACATTTCCCCTGCGTTCCTCAAACATGCGTCCACTCAGCAAAGCTACGTTTCTGCTTATTGCGTCCTGTCACCGCGGCCTCTCGTTAGCACTGCGCTAACCGTTTTGTTTCCCCGCTCAGAAGACAGACTCTCCTCTCAGCGTATCTCCTTCTGTCACTCACGGCGGAAGAATAAACCGCTGAAATGTTTCTTTAATGCTCCCTAATTACTGGCAGCTCGGAGACGTTTAATGATATGTGCGAGCACACAGCTCCGGCTCATAAATCTTGGCGTTATTAAGGAGCGCTGCTTGTCATCGGCAGCCCTAGCCCGTGTTCATAATGGCCGCCATTAGAAAGCAACTTGGCAGCTGTCAGCTGTTTTCTAGTAATTAAACAGCCAATGAGCGGCTAATTAAGACATATGTGAGCGGAGCTGTGGAGTGGGGTGTGTTAATGACGAGCTGGAATCAATTCATTAAGTCAAAGGGACGAGGAATCAACCGAACGCGGGCGCCGTGAGACACCCTCCCCTCTGAACGCTCCTCGCAGCTCTCTCCAGTGTTTCAACATCTATAACCTCCGCCGAACTCGCCATTATTTGCTCGCTTCCTTATCCTTTGACAAATTAAGCGTGAAAGGTGAACGAGGAAAACCTAACGACTCTTATTATCGTTTTAATGAGTGAGTCCCTGCAGGAACCTGCTCTTCTTTCTTCTCTTGTGTTTTTGATTTTGTGAGGGAAGAATGGCGCTGTGTTTTGCGCTGTGGATCATGTTTCGTTTGTCTCTTGCGCTTCATAAATAATTTAGTATGCAGTGAAAGCCACTGGCAATCCTTTCAGATTAGCGCCACTTTGATGCTTTCTATAAAATACAAAAAGATAATACAAAAAATGAAAGAGCATTTTGACTTAGCATAAATGTAAACCCGTTGTTTTTGGTGAATGAACCTCTAAGAAACAGATGAGGCACATGTTACGATTCCCGCAGACTGTATTTTTTTATGCACATGTGTCCATTGACTCTGTTTGTATTTCTGTTAAAAAAACATTTTTTTTCATTTTTCCTTTCATTTCATCTCGCCACGCTGATTCCTGGTCAGCTGATCTGGGCAGATGAACATCCTATAAAAGCTCTCCAGAGCGTCACTTCAAGGAGGGCTGTGTAGGGAGCAGGGTCGGCGAGAGAAGCGTTCTGAGGTTGATGAATGCGTGTGTGTAAAGATCAATGGTGAGCAGAGGATAGCAACTAGTTACATTTACTTGAGTACATTTTTAGGGTTACTAGTACTTTTTGAGTACTCTTAAAAATGTGTACTTTTACTCAGGTAAATATTTTTTGAAATACCAGTATTTTACTTTGTTACATCTTATTACTTCACTAATATCAAGGAAATAAATCTAAACAAATATATTTTTGATGTGAGCGAGTCTCGTGAGATGTTGAAGAGGCTGATGATGAGAGCTTGTAGCTCCTCGACTCGACGGTTTCAGATGGAGAGCGTCCTCGCTGCAGACTGTAGCGCGATGATGTCATGCACGCACAGACCTCACGATGCAGACAGAATGCACTGATGTCATGCACGCACAGACCTCACGATGCAGACAGAGGGCGCTGATGTCATGCACGCACAGACATCATGATGCAGACAGAGGGCGCTGATGTCATGCACGCACAGACCTCATGATGCAGACAGAGGGCGCTGATGTCATGCACGCACAGACCTCATGATGCAGACAGAGGGCGCTGATGTCATGCACGCACAGACCTCATGATGCAGACAGAATGCGCTGATGTCATGCACGCACAGACATCATGATGCAGACAGAATACACTGATGTCATGCACGCACAGACATCATGATGCAGACAGAATACACTGATGTCATGCACGCACAAACATCATGATGCAGACAGAGGGCGCTGATGTCACGCACGCACAGACCTCATGATGCAGACAGAATGCACTGATGTCATGCACGCACACACATCATGATGCAGACAGAGGGCGCTGATGTCATGCACGCACAGACCTCATGATGCAGACAGAATGCACTGATGTCATGCACGCACAGACCTCACGATGCAGACAGAGGGCGCTGATGTCATGCACGCACAGACCTCATGATGCAGACAGAGGGCGCTGATGTCATGCACGCACATACATCATGATGCAGACAGAGGGCGCTGATGACATGCATGCACAGACCTCACGATGCAGAAAGAGGGCGCTGATGTCATGCACGCACAGTCCTCACGATGCAGACAGAGGGCGCTGATGTCATGCACGCACAGACCTCATGATGCAGACAGAGGGCGCTGATGTCATGCACGCACACACATCACGATGCAGACAGAATGCACTGATGTCATGCACGCACAGACCTCACGATGCAGACAGAGGGCGCTGATGTCATGCACGCACAGACATCATGATGCAGACAGAGGGCGCTGATGTCATGCACGCACAGACATCACGATGCAGACAGAGGGCGCTGATGTCATGCACGCACAGACCTCATGATGCAGACAGAGGGCGCTGATGTCATGCACGCACAGACATCATGATGCAGACAGAGGGCGCTGATGTCATGCACGCACAGACCTCATGATGCAGACAGAATGCACTGATGTCATGCACGCACAGACCTCACGATGCAGACAGAGGGCGCTGATGTCATGCACGCACAGACCTCATGATGCAGACAGAATGCACTGATGTCATGCACGCACAGACCTCATGATGCAGACAGAATGCACTGATGTCATGCACGCACAGACCTCAGGATGCAGACAGAGGGCGCTGATGTCATGCACGCACAGACCTCACGATGCAGACAGAGGGCGCTGATGTCATGCACGCACATACATCATGATGCAGACAGAGGGCGCTGATGACATGCACGCACAGACCTCACGATGCAGACAGAGGGCGCTGATGTCATGCACGCACAGACCTCACGATGCAGACAGAGGGCGCTGATGTCATGCACGCACAGACATCATGATGCAGACAGAACGCACTGATGTCATGCACGCACAGACCTCACGATGCAGACAGAGGGCGCTGATGTCATGCTCACACACACATCATGATGCAGACAGAGGGCGCTGATGTCATGCACGCACAGACCTCACGATGCAGACAGAGGGCGCTGATGTCATGCACGCACACACATCACGATGCAGACAGAATGCACTGATGTCATGCACGCACAGACATCACGATGCAGACAGAGGGCGCTGATGTCATGCATGCACAGACCTCACGATGCAGACAGAGGGCGCTGATGTCATGCACGCACAGACCTCACGATGCAGACAGAGGGCGCTGATGTCATGCACGCACAGACCTCACGATGCAGACAGAGGGCGCTGATGTCATGCACGCACACACATCACGATGCAGACAGAATGCACTGATGTCATGCACGCACAGACATCATGATGCAGACAGAGGGCGCTGATGACATGCACGCACAGACCTCACGATGCAGACAGAGGGCGCTGATGTCATGCACGCACAGACCTCACGATGCAGACAGAGGGCGCTGATGTCATGCACGCACAGACCTCATGATGCAGACAGAGGGCGCTGATGTCATGCACGCACACACCTCACGATGCAGACAGATGCACTGATGTCATGCACGCACAGACATCACGATGCAGACAGAGGGCGCTGATGTCATGCACGCACAGACATCATGATGCAGACAGAGGGCGCTGATGTCATGCACGCACAGACATCACGATGCAGACAGAGGGCGCTGATGTCATGCACGCACAGACCTCATGATGCAGACAGAGGGCGCTGATGTCATGCACGCACAGACATCATGATGCAGACAGAGGGCGGTGATGTCATGCACGCACAGACTCATGATGCAGACAGAATGCACTGATGTCATGCACGCACAGACCTCACGATGCAGACAGAGGGCGCTGATGTCATGCACGCACAGACCTCATGATGCAGACAGAATGCACTGATGTCATGCACGCACAGACCTCATGATGCAGACAGAATGCACTGATGTCATGCACGCACAGACCTCAGATGCAGACAGAGGGCGCTGATGTCATGCACGCACAGACCTCACAATGCAGACAGAGGGCGCTGATGTCATGCACGCACATACATCATGATGCAGACAGAGGGCGCTGATGACATGCACGCACAGACCTCACGATGCAGACAGAGGGCGCTGATGTCATGCACGCACAGACCTCACGATGCAGACAGAGGGCGCTGATGTCATGCACGCACAGACATCATGATGCAGACAGAACGCACTGATGTCATGCACGCACAGACCTCACGATGCAGACAGAGGGCGCTGATGTCATGCTCACACACACATCATGATGCAGACAGAGGGCGCTGATGTCATGCACGCACAGACCTCACGATGCAGACAGAGGGCGCTGATGTCATGCACGCACACACATCACGATGCAGACAGAATGCACTGATGTCATGCACGCACAGACCTCACGATGCAGACAGAGGGCGCTGATGACATGCACGCACAGACCTCACGATGCAGACAGAGGGCGCTGCGCAGATAAAGTGGATTTCACAGCGCACGTGTTCTGTGAAATGTAAATGTAGAGATGCAAACGTCTTTTTGTTGCATGTATTGGTTTGATTATAGTTTGCATCGACTACACATCAAAAGCAGTGCCAGTGTTTTTCCAACATAAGTAAATATTTTACTTAAAAACTTATTTTTAACCAAATAAGTTATTTAAATGTACTTTATGTAACCTGAAGCTTCGATTGAAGTAAAACAAATGTTGGTTATGGAATAAATTGATTTATTTGGTATACAGTTTCAAGCTGGAGTATGGAAGTTAATATATTTTTTTATTTGGGATAACAACCCCTTTCAATAGTTTGGTGGGATGAAGGGATATTAAAAAATGTTCTTACCCCATTGTCAGATATTTTACTTGATCTAATAAGACTAGAACTAGATTTTTTTTTTCTTCTTCTAAAATTCATGTTTTTACCAGTATTTAATATTGATTTCTTAAAATAAGATATCAATAACATTCTTGACATAAGAATATGTTGAGTCAAAATGTCTTGTTTTATAATTCTTGTTTTAAGATCAGCAGCAAAATCAGCAACTTGTTTCACAAAGTTTCTTAATTCAAGAAAATAAATGACCAGAATAAGAATTGATGTTTTCTCAAAATAAGCTAAATAATCTACATTTAAAAGGGTTGAATTAGAAAATTCTTTCTAAAATAAGAAAATTAAGATTTTCAATCTAATTTTAAGCATTTTCAGCTTTGCTTAGATTTCAGTTTTTGCAGTGAAAGCATTGATTTGAAATATGTTTAATGAAAATAAATAGCTTCAATGAAGTGAACTACGTTTACCATGTTTCTGTAGCTTAGCTCGCTACATTTCTCAGAGCTGCATTTAATAAAGAGTAACAGTTAGCTTAGCACACTACACATTGCAAGCAGCTTGCTCAACACTGCCCCCTATATAATATAATATAATATAATATAATATAATATAATATAATATAATATAATATAATATAATATAATACAATATAATATATATATAATATAATATAATATAATATAATATAAATGACTGCCAGAGTCAGAAAAACCAGGGCCTTGTGTTTCATACTGAGTTCCTGGAGGCCTCCCTGAGGTTTGCTTCAACCCTGTTTCAAGACACACATCAGAAGCCTCAAATGAGCCAAGAGGAGCTTAATTAGTGGAATCAGGTGTGAATCAGGAAAACTGTGCAGAGCTGCAGCCGACGAGGAACAGAGAATGTTCCAAATAATTCCGAATTCCTGCAGCAGAAGTTTGATTTGTGTGTGTGATAAAAGTTGATGAGAAGTTCTTGCTTGGCTTGCAGCATCTTGTTTTACCACTCAGTCCCATTTCCCCCACAAAGCCCTGTTATTGTCTACCGTGTCTCATTTGTTGTTGTTTTTTTGCATCACCCACACTCGCTCCCCAGCTGTCAGGGTATTGTTTAGCTTCTTACCTTGCAGCCCTCGCAGGTTATCACGCCGTAATGGATGCCTGATGATTTGTCTCCACAGATCTTGCAGGGAATTATTTCGATTTGAGCTGCAGAGAAAGAACAGAAGAGAGCGACTGTCAGGATTTTTCACTGTCACCGTGCTGCGACATGAAACGGCGTCGAGCTTCAAACGCTTCCCGTCGTCGCTGCCAGCCTCCACTGCGTGTGCGTTCGGAGGAGGCCATTCAGAGTTTAAACCCAAGAGCATTCAGCAGAGGCAGAAAACAAGAGGGTCCTGCTAGAAAACGGACGCAAACAGAAAACCTCATGCCTTAGAAGATGTCGGCTTCGTTTGGAACTGTTTCAACGAGTCACCTCTTCCAGGGTGAACTGGTTAAAACGTCAAACCATCCAAAAACTAAATAAACTTTGTCTCATTGTTCAAGTTTGTTCCGTTTGAAGCACAAATATACCTACAATAAGCCAAAACAGCATTTCAGTTCTCATAAAAATACACAGATTTGCCATTTTGCACTGTCAAATAAAATAAATCCAGATTATTAAAAAGTATGTATTTTTAACACCATTTCATGTACAATACATAAAAAACAAAACTATCCACTCAAAAAAAAAAGTGTTTTACATATAAATACACAGAGAGAGATTCAGGAAGAAACCATAATCATCACAGAAACTGTAAACAAATGGCAGCTGGCTGATATTTTAGTGTTTCTATTGTTTCTAACATTACATTATTTTTCTATAGTTTTAAGGTTTACGACGGCTCTTTTTGTGTACCTTTAACTCTGTGCATTGTTCAACCTTCACTATCCTTTCGTTGTTTTAGGTCTGTAATTGTACACATAAAAAAACGCTATAAAAATGTGTTTTGAATAGCAAAAATGTGTTAATCGACTACCAAAACTAGCCAAAACTTTTATTTCGGAATAGTAAATGATGTCACGGATCTGAGGAAAACACAAAACTACACATTTTCAATCTAAAATATAATTCTGAACTGGATTTTTAAAAACATGTATCATTGGCATGTGAAGAAATGTACTGTATAACAACTATTGATTTAAAAAAAAATTTTTGTAGTGTAAGATTATTTTTTCTCCCTCGTTCTCTGCCTGTGCCCCGTTGACTTCCATTATGATCACAAAGCCATAATCATATAACTGCGCGTTCTTTATTGGTGGTGTTTTTCCCTAGTTGACATGAGGTACAACTCGTCGTTTTAACACATGATCATGATTTAGCTCCATCACACCTTCAGACAGGTCTGTGCTAGAAACTTTTGGATTTTAAATAGAGTGTAACAGAATACTATAGTGTTGGGTGTATGTGACGGTCAGCATCAAATCAAAACAATCCTTTTACATCTAAGACGTGCAACTACAAAAGTAAGTGTATTAATATATTTAATTATCACTGAATCCTACGATAAAACAATAGTTTATTTTCATCTGGTATAATTCTGTTGACATTTTACAGCATTTCTAAGGTTTAAGAATATTTTTGTGTTTGCTTTTAAAGTTTATATATTTTTTTAAATGTTATTTCTGTTCTTTTCACTTCTTTACCTGTTTTGTTCCAGGCGAAGAACATTTTTATTTGTCTTTCCGAGATGATTCGTTTCTTTCAAGGGCAAATAACCATAGACTCGCACGCAGAAAAGAGAAATAAACAATGGCCTTTCTCTCTTGATCTGCAACAGGAGGCGACTGAACTGAAGGTAATTAAGACTTCCTTGATCAAATTATAACTTTTTTTAATGTTCGTAGTTGTCATTTTAATGAGTTTCTCTGGGTATCAGTTCTAGTGTAAAAAAAAAGAGATGTGTTTCTCTTTGCTGCTGCTTTTGGAGTACACCAACTATATCTTTTACAGCTTACAAACAGGCCACTTCAAAAAAAATTTTTACAAAGTATAAAACAACTGCAGAATTGTGATGCACATCGCAATGCATGCATGGTCTGAAGTTGTTGGAAGCACAAAAATGCATCGGGTCCAGCAATCCCGAAAACATAGTAAATGTAAAAATAATACGAACACCACAGAAGGGTTAAACCAGAAGGTTGTAAGCGGACAAAGATGAGGAGAAGCTCTTGAAATCAGAAATCAGAGGTTAATAAATCAATTAACATAGGTTCGGGAGAAGCTTGGCTGATAACTGACCTTCTAATCATGATTCATATACCAATTATTTACAGTATATAAGTCACAACCCCCGAGACCACACCTACGTTTGTGCAAGCTATCCCTCCTTCCACCACTTCGCCACTTTAGGGGCCGCTTCATCCAAGGTTCCTCTCCTGGTCCCGGACAGCTCACTGCTCGCCACTCACGCTTATGATACTAGGCAATTATGAGCAAAGCAAACTCGTGAATTTCCTATCTGCACGCAGGACCAAGGTGTTCATCCTCAGCACAAATCTGGATTTAAACAGCATCCTCATTGACTACAAAAGCACCAATGAACTCACAACCGAACCCAAAAAGTCCATGTGTATCACCACAGAATCTAAACCTACTCTCATCATAATTAAGAGAACAATCTGCTTTATTTTCTAGCAACAAAACCTTGTTTCTGTCATGTTCTGGTTCCGCGTCCAGCGCTCTCTGCTGTGTGTGTTTGTGTGTTCTCTCGGCATGAGCTTCGGCGCCAGTGTGTTCTCGCTCCTTTCACATTTTCAGCCTCATTACTTCATCATTAGTTCTGACATGCGCTCACAACAGCTGAAGCGAGCTTGTAGAGCAGCCGCAGAGCCAGCCGCTAGGTGTCAGTGGAGAGCTGCATTCATCAGCTGCACACACACACCGTCTGAGAGTTTGAGACGCTTCGCTCTGACGCTGATCAGGCGCTTGTGAGAGGAGCGTGCACAGAAACAGACAATAATAATAATTCCTTCAATTTACATAGAGCTTTTCTAGACACTCAAAGACGTTTTAGAATGATCAGAGCATTATTCATTCACTCTCTGGTGGTGATAAGCTACCTTGGTAGCCCTCAGCTGCCCCATTCTGCGTGTACGCTCTCCTGCCCATCACCAAACACCCCCTCCAGTCACTCACATCCATACAGGGCAATGTGGGTGAAGTGGCTTGCCAGGGCCAAAACACCAGAATGCAGGTTCGAACCACCAACCTTCCAGTTACAGAATGACCAACTCCACCATTGCGCCATCTTTTAATGCCACTTGAAACACATATATGCTTGTGTTTTACACTCTGTTATTTGTGCACAATTTGTTTTTGCAGAAGAGGATCATTGACCAGTGTCAATAATAAATAATAATGCAAAAAAATAGTTACTTTGTCAGTTACTTGTGTTAAAAAGTAATGAGTTACTGTTAAAAGTAACTAATTTGTTACTTAAAAATGTAATTGCAGTGAGACATGAAAAATACTACTCTGATGATTTATCTAACAAGTTTAATTTATTTGCATTCTGACTTAACACCGAGAATTACAAACTGAAAATATCTTAATGATTTAAAAAAATAAATGACACAATACAAACCAAACCTTAAAAAGTTCCTTCACAGATATATAGCAATAACAAAAATGAATAAATTATTCAAAACAACAACAATTTACAGTATAATAATACGGTAAAAAAATATTGTTACAGTTTTTAACAATCGCTAAGACAGTTTTTTTTCAATACATTTAACAAGTTTGCTAAATGGAGGCTAGGGGCACCCAACTCTCTCCACAATCTTTTTAAAAAATGCCAATCAGGAACATAAGCCTCCATTCCCTATTCGGGGAACGGGCGTTAAGAAAGTAACTATTACTTTCCCCATCAGTCAGTCTCTCCACAGCGGACCCTCCTCCGTCCTGGCCTTAAGTATAGACTTCCTTTTTAATGGGCAATTGGGCAGTAATTTCTCTCATATGACTCAGATACCAGAGGAGGGAGCATCAATCCCAGAGCTGAAGGGAGATGCGTGGAGGCTGTACTCGCCACCTCGAAGGCTGGACTTAGAACCTCCAGCAGTTAATACATATACGGGTTCAGTTTTTAAACCAACGGGCAAGATAGCATAGATAGAACTAACTAGAGCCATAGTTTACGAGAATTAGTCTTTCGGGGAACTGTTCGGCCCTCCCATGCCTGGGGTCATAAAAGATTCAGCCGGTAGTCCCGCATAGAGGGCACACGCGTGGACAGAACGTAGGAATACTCCACTTACTCTACTACGCCTGTTGGGGCGACAGGAGCCAAAAAACTGGAGGTTATCTCCAGGGGCAAAAATAGCGCACGTATCACTAAGAATGGCGTAACCCAAGCTGGACAACCCTTCATACATCTCAGACAATGCTACCACCACTTAGCATGGCTGAAGAGACGGATTCAACGCTCAGGTTATAGTACCTGGCGAAGGTGTTGGCTGTCAACCAACCCGCAGCCTTGCAGATATCTGCCAGCGAAGTCCCCCTTGCCAACGCCCAGAGGCTGCGACACCCCTGATAGAGAGGGCTCTCAACTGCAGGGGACAAGGGACATCGGACGCTGTGTATGCGGTAGAGATGGTCTCCACTAGCCAGTGGGCCAACCTCTGTTTGGAGACAGCCTTCCTTATCGTCCGCTGTCCTTCAAAGCATACAAAGAGCTGATCAGAGCTGATGAGAAGGTTCCGGGTCCTTTCTACATAGATCCTCAGTGCTCGAACTGGGCAAATGGGACCAGGGGCTGATGCTGCCTCCTCTCCGGGCAGAGCTTGGAGGTTCACTCCCTGAGTTTTGAAGGGGATGGTAGGATCCTTGGGCACATATCCAGGCCTGGGATTCAGAATAACATGAGTATCACCAGGCCTGAACTGTAAACAGGTCTTGTCGATGGAGAGTGCCTGCAGATCCCCCACCTTCTAACCAAGGCTAACACGACCAGGAGCTCCATCTTAATTAACAGAAATTTAAGTTCTACTGAGTCTAGCGGCACTCGCTGTAAACATACTCAGATATCTCACGATTGGCTGAATGAAATTCCTCTCCGATTGTCGTCAATAAAAGAGAAGAAATCAAAGAAAACAGTCAGATATGCGTTATTTGTAGAAATGGCGTTAAAGGTCGAGTTTCCAGAATACCGTGATGTCCGGAACGCTGTGTCTACGTTAATGAGTCTAAACGGATGCTCAACAAAGCACCAACAACATAATATTGAACATTTGCAAACTTTTTAGCAGGTCAACCAGCATGCCCTATTGGTTTTCTTCTAAGGTAAATACCAAATTGTTTAGGAATCATAAATGTTAGATTACACTGTACAGTTTTTGCTTGTCGTATCTGCTCTGGTGACATCCAAAATTCATCACCCGTCTCTCCTAAATCCCATCAGCCAGGGTTCTGGAGGAGATGCAGGCACAGCACTGGGCATAGACGCAGAGTTTGGCTCGGCCTGGCATAGGCTTCGGCTCTGGGCCCCCTCCACTCGGAACCCTCAAACAGCTCTTTTGTCTCCTGCCTGGCTCGCACCGCTGGATCCGAGCTCCCTTTGTCTGCAGAGAGCACTAAACCAAAACTGTTCTGGTGGAGAAAGGCAGCGAATAAAAGTCCTCACAGCGTGGGGAGGAGTGAGAGTAATCCACCCGCTCCTGAGCAAACACTCTCGGACTAACAACACGCAGACTGCTGGAGATAGATGCACATGTTCTCAGCGGAGGATCTGCCAGCGATAGTTAGCGTTCACATTAAAGTGTGCCTGCATCGTTAGGGAAGCTAACGTAGGGATGTTCTGGCCGCTTATAACTTTAATCATTTTAAACATTAAACTTAGCCCCTAAAAGAGCCTTTTTAAGTCAATTAGGCAAAGCGTAGAGTTAAACAATTTACCACTCATATTAATATAATGTGAATTAATAAATATAGAATAAGTAAAACTAATAAAGACGAAAAGTAAATGACAAAAATAAATGTTTTGTGGGTTTAGTTTACAAATAAAAAATAAATACAATTATGTTCATGTATTTTATTATTCACAAATTTAACTTGCCATAAATAATGAAAAATGTTTTACTCAATTTTTTTTCTCAGATTTAATTCAAAAAAACAATTATTTTAAATGCGTTTATTTTTGTATTTATTCATATATTTATTTTACAATACATAATCATTTTAGATTTATTCATTTATTCACATACTTAATTTACAATAAATATTCTTAATTGTAAATATGTTTTAAAATGCATTTATTAAATACTTATGTATTTTCATTACCAACTTTTATTACAACAACAAACAATTAATTTATTTATTTATATACGCAATATACAAACATTTTTAAAAATGTATTTATTTAGTTAAAAATATTATAAATATTTATTAAAATAATCTTATAATAATGTACTTATTTATTAGTTAATTCACTAATTTAATTGACAATAAACAATCTGTAATAATAATATTAACATTTATTTTTTATTCTCAGATTTAACAATCCAATAATTTTAACAATAATAAAAAAGAAATAAAATAGTTATAACAGTAACAACTAAAACACAATTTTCAAATAATGGAAATATATGTTCCAATATGTGTTTGTGTATTTAAAAAAAATAAAGAATTAATTATTTAATTAATACATTTTTACACACAATCCATTTTAGTCCATTATATATCATTAATTATAAAAAATGTAACATTTACGCTATAGTTGGTTATCAAAAATAGTTGAAATAATATTTGTGATTATAATTTGGATATTTAGTCAAACTATTAAACAACAGTAAAAGAGGAATTTCAGCGCCAACAAAAAACAATACTAATTGATCAAAAATAGATAACTGTCTTGAAAAAAAAACCTTGAATTACGCCAAAAAAACTTGGAAAATCTTAAATAAACTGAACACCAATCGCACTACAAGCATGACATTCATTCTGCGCAGACCAGCAAACACAAAAACAAGACGTAAAGTAAACATAAGATCAAAACCTAAACCAAACGAGTCTCCCTTCCCACCGTCTGAACGCGATGCTAGTTGTTAGCGGTAGTGACTTCCTGAAGCAGACTTCAAGGTCACTGAGTCACAGCTGACAGCGAGACAGAGCCCGAGGACAAGTGACGAGTCGCTTTGCTGCCCTCTCCTCTCTGCTAATGCTATCCTTCTCTCCGACTATCGCCCTCCATCCCTCTCTCTCTCGCTCTCGTCTCCGCCGTGCCCTTTACAGCCCTCCAATCAGACCTCCTGGGAGACGAGCTAACAGAAAGGCCCTCGGTTTCTGCTAACATCAAACACACTTGTCACTCGCTCACCAAATAGCCATTTTAATTGGTAAGGCACATAGTTCATGCACATAAATTCAGACAGAGGCCATATTTCATTCAGCCGTGACAGAGCAGCTCTCTGAGACTGGTTAGCCGCGCTAGCTACATAACACAGCTGTGAAGTGACCCGTGTAAAAGCAGAAGATCTGTCTCTGTTGCGTGTTTTAACATACGGCTACAGAGATATTACACATCACAGGATAGCCATGAGCAAACTAGAGCGTTCGTTTGAAGTGAATTTGCGTCAAAGCTAGCGTAAGCTAATTGTTTAGCTGCATGTAAGCTACAATGCTATTGTTTTATTTTGTCAAGGCAGGATTTGAAACTCTCAATTGGATTCGTCTCTTCAAATATTTACATGTATGTACATGTATAGGGATGTAAACATTATGAGGATTTCTGAGATTAGAATGTGTTGAACATTAGTTATATCATATAATTCAACTTTTCAGACATTTCTGCTATATTTCAATATTGCTCCCTCATCAAAATCATGTTTCAAAGTCATATTCAGATTGTTTCATGCACGCTTGTGTAATCCTATCATTTTTTTCTGGGTAGCCAGTTATTTACTCGTTTAATTTATTTGAAACAGTGATTTTAAATGTTTAAGTCAAATTTGTTAACACATTTAATTGAGAGAAAAAAAATCATTTTACATGCATTTATTTATTCACTCATTCTTTCACTAATTAAATTAACAATAAATATTCTTTTTTTTATTGAGTCATTTATTTATTTACAGATTTAACTTACAGAGGAAATTGGTCTGCTAATTTAATTGTTTGATTTTAAATGACCAACAACTATAATAAAAAGAAACACAACGATTATAATAACAGCTAAACCTAATAATAACAACAAAAACACACACCAGAAGATCTTTACGTGGACAAAAATAAGAGCTGTGAAAAATGATTTCAGACCTAGAACAGAGAATTTAAAACCTTTTAAGGCCTACAGATGTTTAGATGTGTCCTTTTACTTGTACCTGAGTACATTTTTACTAAAGTAGTTAAACAGTTAAAGTCACTTTAGAATCAGAAATAAACTAAAAAAAATAGTTTTCTTGTTGTTAAACCTGTGTGTTACACAGGCTCAAACGCTAATTCAACAATATTTAGCAGATGGCTAAACTGAACGCCGCTAGATCCTTTAATTACGCTGTCTTTCGCCCTCAAAAATCTCAAAAACTCAAGTTTTTCCATGTAAATGAAAAATCTGAATCCACAGCTATTCTGTACTCGCCAGAAAATAAAGATCACAATCGATTCACAATAAGGCATGCTAATGACTCAGCGCTAACGCTCAAATATGCTCTGTAGTCTTTAACGCTGACATCAGCTTCACAAAAACACCTCTTAAAAAAGGTCCAGAATCCCTTCCACCTGACATGCTTCTGCAAAAAGTGAGATGTTGACACAAAACATTGAAATATTCACAAATGTTTGCATGCTAATGGTGGAAATCCAGACAGGCGGGGGAGGGGCGCTAGCTGGCTCCACATAGCGCTCGAGCTGTCTCTAACTGATCAGCCTTTTCAGTTGAGCAGAAAAACATCTTACGGATCTCTGTTATTTCTCTCAGAAACATCAAGATGATGTTTGTGTGGCTGGCTGAAAGCTATTCTCAGCGACTAGCGATAAGCGAGGGCCTAACATAGCATTTGTGGAGCATTTTCTGCTGCATGCAAATCAGCACAAAGCACCTCTGGTTATTCTCACTCTGAGATCAAATCTAGCTGAATTGTGGGATTGTTGACATAACCTTCTGGGATTAGGATTATCTGTTTATGCTAGAAAGACACAAACAGTGGAGAGGCTGAACGCGTAACCCATGGCTCTGCTGCGTCTGGAACAAGAAGGATTTTTTTTTAGGAAATATATGTGATCTTATCCACCTTTTAGAAACAAACTCTGCAATCTTTTGACACGACTCAGACCAAACCACTAATGGATAAACAAATGAATGTATATGTTTTTTTTCCGATTCGTTTCCATTTAAGAAGAGCTTATCAGCAGTCATGCACGCGCATACAATAAAGACAAGAACAGCAATATGCAGGTGACGAACAAGTTCCAGTGTGAATCAGCCCTGAAACCAAGCGATAAACAGAGGAGCAAGATTCTCCTTCAGAACGGAATTGTTTTCTTGATATCAGTAAAAAAAGGAGGACATTTAATACAAAACATATCAATTCTTGAAAAAAGCTATTTAGTTGGTCACGTTTTCCTTCATGACTGTGAGTAGGTCTTCTCAACAATGTATGACACATTTGAACAGTAAAAGACCAAATTGTTTTTTCTGTTTGTGTCAAGAGATTTTCTAACAATTCGCTGCATAAAAGCATGCAATGTCAGGGAAAACAAGCAGTAAATTCAGAGCAATAGTCGAAAAAGTGCTGTGTAAAAATGTTATTTACATTGTAATAGACGTATGGTCTAACAATTTCGAGATAAAAAGATAAAGGTGCACGAGTATCTAGGTTTAAAGTTCCTTTTTAAAATGAACTTTCTCACTAAATTAAGACAGTTCCTCGACAAAATTGCATAATACCCTGCATTTAGTCACTGGAATCAAAATGTTTGTCGATATGACAGGTTAAGAATATCCTAAATCTTGTTTGGAAGTGGTGCAATAACGTCCTTAAAGTTACAATAAATATGAAACATTTTGATCGATTGATTGATTGATACGCTGTTTACTAAGCCATTTAAATAAGAAATGATAGGGAGCCTGTAAATTTAGCTGTTCAGTGGTATAAGGAGAATAAAGCTAATTGTATTCTACTTTAATCCATTCCATTCCAATCCAATATATTCTGTTCTATTCTATCCTATTCCATCCCAATTCACTCATTTCTATTCATTTCTGTTCTGTTCCATTCTAATCCGTTCCAGTCCACTCAATTCCTTTCTATTCTATTCCTTTCAGTTCTAATTAATTCCAATTCACTCCATTCAATTCTGTTCTAATCTATTCCATTCCATTCTATTGTATAACGTTCTGTTGTTCCGTTGTAATCCTATCCATTTCAGTCCACTCCATGCCAATATATTCTATTCTAAAATATTCCTTTGCGTTCCATTCTATACCTTTCTGTTCCATTGAAATCCACCCCATTCTATTCTGTTCTGTTCTATTCTATTCTAATTCATTCCATTCTATTCCATTCTAATTCCATTCCACTGAATTCTAAAAATCATTTATGTTTTAATGTGAAGCCATTTGGATTCTGGGTAAGTGCTGAATGCGGGGCATACTCGAGGGAACTGAAGAAAAAAATTGGCCAAATACAATATATATATATATATATATATAAATATATATATATATAAGGCGTCACGGTGGTGCAGTGGGTAGCACGGTCGTCTCACAGCAAGAAGGTCTCTGGTTCGAGCCTCGGCTGGGTCGGTTGGTATCTCTGTGTGGAGTTCTCATGTTCTCCTCCTGTGATCGCGTGGGTTTTCTCCGGTGCTCCGGTTTCCCCACAAGTCCAAAGACATGCGGAATAAGTGAATTGAATAAGAACGATTGCCCATAGTGTTAAAGTGTGAATGAGTGTGTGTGAATGTTTCCCAGCGATGGGTTGCGGCAGGGAAGGGCATCCGCTGCATAAAACAGATGCCAGAAGAGTTGGGGGTTCATTCCGCTGTGGCGACCCACTAAAGATATATATATCTTTAATTAATTTAATACAGTTTTATATTTCAAGAGAAAGGTGGCCTCTAAAAAGTTGCTTATCTTTTCCTAATGAAAGTCCGACTCTGGTTACAAATTGAGTCATCGACATCATCATCTTTTGTTCTGTTGATGCATGTGTTGCCTTTAACTTCTATTCTAACTGCTCTGTTCTCAATACGTGCAGCCCTCTGATTGGACATGTAACCGTTCTTTTACTACTCTGATCTAATGGAAACAGCCAATGGAATCGTTGTTGTGTGCACTATTAACGACTCAAAATTGTTGTGCAGTCTGCAAATGTAACCTATAGTTGAACCCCTAGAGTTCATTTGATCTTGCTTTGGCGTTCTAATAAATCACACTTTTTGGTTCTAGCCATTTCACTTTAGATGGAGCCATCTCTTTTAGCAGCAGCTCTCTTCAAACCCCGCGTTCCCTTTGATTTCTCTGTGTTGACAGCTGTCAGTGACCAAATGACGCAAGCCCGGGTCTGGGGATTATGTAAGTGATTGGACATCCATGTTGAAATTGTGCAAAGTGCCACATTACAGGCAGATTAACTCTGGTCTTCCAGTCCAGAGAATCGTGTTTAATCAGAAACGTTTCTGTTCACAACACAAGCTCATGCACAGGAAACGACATCCTCTACCTCAACGGAACAAAAAATGCTGATTATCGTTCACAGACCTTGTGTCTGCAGTTTGAGATCATGCTTAACACATTGTAAGTGCCTCGTTGATTATATTAATTGCTAGTTAAACAACCTCTTCAGAGGAAACGACCACTCCTTTTAGGTCAGACTGGTGTTTTCATAGAATCAACACTAATTTGTGAATTAAACAAATGTTATTTTGGTACTCAATTGCAAAAATACCGACACCAGTACTGCAACCGGTCCACAGCCCAGGGGTTGGGATACGCTCTACCTCATTTACAGAGAGTCTCTTCGGAAGACCTGAAGACGTTTCGTAATTAACTATGTGAATGAAATGTGGAGTAGAAGACAAGTGCAGGTACTCAGGTCAATACTGTCTGGAGTAGTTGACAATGGTTGGCTACTACATATTTAATACATAAATCACTGTGAAAGATCATAAGATATGGTTATAGATAGTTATATATACATCCAGTTTGGGTTGATGGCAAATGACAAATGATGTCACATCCTGCACGAGGTTCTGCTGTTTAGAGTGCTAGGTGTGCATCCAGATCCTTCTCGCTCAGATCAGGACAGAGATTTCCTTTCTTTTCCACAAGTCTTCACAAAATGGACATTCACTCAGGATACAAGATAAAATACATCTCATCAGGAGAGTCTCTTCTGTTTTTTTTTTCATGTACAATGCAAGACAGTAGACACTGACTTACATTAGTTTGCTTTCCAACAAAGACAACCAATGGCGTGCTGTGTTTTAAAGAAATATCTGGAGTTTAACTGTGAATAAACTGGAAGCATTTAAGGCTCAGATTTGACATTTTTGTGTGCGCAGTCTGGAGGCAAAAGAGAGAAGATCAGAGAAGGTTGACAACTCTTCGATTCGACAAGATCTTCTCATTCAAGCCTCTTGTTACGGGTGAACAGCGGTTTGGACCCGGCGATGCCTGCTTGCCTCGGGCAGCTCTCAGGAGTCAGCCCATACATGCAGCAGCGGCTTGTTTGTTTGTGGATGAGGCCATTAATATTTCAGTGACACAAACACACACAAGATGGCTCCTAGCGAACACAGCAGCTCGTGTTGGTGAACTTCTGCATGCAGACGATTGACTCAGACAAATGCATCCTGACAGCAGTGCAGGACTGACTTTCCACTGGACAAGAAGAAAATGTCTCACTTCTGCTGCAGCTTACGCCTCCTGATCATAGCGTCCCAAAGCTAAAACAGCTGTTTTTGTTTTATAAATTTCTAACATTTATTATGCATTCACATCATAATTGATTGTTTCCTACTGTTCTTTGTAGAATAGAAGCATTTGAAACATGCTTTTTAAATGAACATTTTGGCCATGTTTGGCAATCTCTTGTCGTGCTCTTGATACTCTTTGGTCTTGGCCAGATCTTGCTCTCAATACTCTCCCATTTCTGTCGGGTCTTGGTCTCGATACTCTCTGATCTTGTCCAGATCTTGGTCTCAATACTCTCTGATCTTGTCCAGATCTTGTTCTCGATACTCTCTGATCTTGTCCAGATCTTGTTCTCGATACTCTCTGATCTTGTCCAGATCTTGTTCTCGATACTCTCTGATCTTGTCCAGATCTTGCTCTCGATACTCTCTGATCTTGTCCAGATCTTGTTCTCGATACTCTCTGATCTTGTCCAGATCTTGCTCTCGATACTCTCTGATCTTGTCCAGATCTTGTTCTCGATACTCTCTGATCTTGTCCAGATCTTGTTCTCGATACTCTCTGATCTTGTCCAGATCTTGTTCTCGATACTCTCTGATCTTGTCCAGATCTTGGTCTCAATACTCTCTGATCTTGTCCAGATCTTGGTCTCAATACTCTCTGATCTTGTCCAGATCTTGCTCTCGATACTCTCTGATCTTGTCCAGATCTTGGTCTCGATACTCTCTGATCTTGTCCAGATCTTGTTCTCGATACTCTCTGATCTTGTCCAGATCTTGCTCTCGATAGTCTCTGATCTTGTCCAGTTCTTGCTCTCGATACTTTCGGATCTTGTCCAGATCTTGCTCTCGATACTCTCTGATCTTGTCCAGATCTTGCTCTCGATACTCTCTGATCTTGTCCAGATCTTGCTCTCGATACTCTCTGATCTTGTCCAGATCTTGCTCTCGATACTCTCTGATCTTGTCCAGATCTTGCTCTCGATACTCTCTGATCTTGTCCAGATCTTGCTCTCGATACTTTCTGATCTGGTCCAGATTTTGTTCTCGATACTCTCTGATCTTGTCCAGATCTTGTTCTCGATACTCTCTGATCTTGTCCAGATCTTGTTCTCGATACTCTCTGATCTTGTCCAGATCTTGTTCTCGATACTCTCTGATCTGGTCCAGATCTTGGTCTCAATAATCTCTGGTCTTGTCCAGATACTCTCCGGTTCATACATTTTCAAGACAGGACCTAACATTATATTTTCATATTTAAATACACATATATGTTTAGCCTATGATAAACTGCAGAGCTTATTAACAGAATATTGCTATGATCCAACATTGGTACATTCTAACGATGCATTTTTTTGTGTGATTTTGGCTCAGTCCTGCTGCTCTTTTCTGTGTTTTGTGGTAAAGATTGACGAGCGGAGAAATCTACAGGGAGTCTGAGCTCGAGTTTTTTCCAGGGAGCAGAACAAAAGCAAGCCTCCCCTCATCTCTCTGTCTCTCTCTCTACCCTCCCTCTCTCTCTCATTGCTTTCCATCTCTCCCTCCCTCAGTCCATCCCTGCCTCCCTCTCGTTGCTCTCTCTCTGCTTTCTCTTTCTCTCCCTTCTTTCTTTCATTCTTTCTCTCTCTCTTCTTCTCTCTCTCCCTCTGTCTCTTCTTTCTCTCTCGCTCTTCTTTCTTTTGTTCTCTCTCTCTCTCTCTCTCTCCATGTCTCTTCTTTCTCTCTCTGTCTCTCAGGAGCCACGGGTGATTTAGACCCACACCTCTCATGGTGCCACCTTGGTCCCCAGGATTCAAAGATGAAGGAAGTTTCAGGCAGAACATTTCTCTAACAAAATACCCATCAGCGCAACAAACATTCATGCTAAAGCTTCTAAGAAGGCTGGGTTTATAAATTAAAACTGGTTTGTGCAAACAGAATTGACATCAACAGACTTGTTTTACTCCCACTCTTTTAAATATCACTCATATTAAACATTACAGTTCTAGAAAACATATCCATCAACAAAGACAAATGTCAGGAGGCCTTTCAATACTTTCAGGAAACGAATTGTAACATGGTGAAGAATTTTTACTTTTTTAAATTGATCTTCCATTAAAAGGTCATTTTCCATTAGGAGTATCACAGAAAGCAGCAAGTGCATCACTAGCTTGTAACCTGTGCTAGCATGAAAGGAAATGCTGTGCACCTGAGCATCCAGCTTTCTATTTTTGTTTGCGAATGGCATACGTGTCATGGCTTGACGTTGCACATCGCTGCGGCTCAGATTCACTGAAGCTCAAACATCACAGAAGCCATTTTTGGAGTCATGCTCCTACGTTTTTTTCTCTCTGCATCAGATGTTTTTTCCTTCGCATCACTTTTGTCCTTTTCCAGTGTTAGAGGATGTGCTTTCCCTCATCTGAAACCGGTTTGGAGACAAGAATGGGACTCATCTGTGGTGCGGCTGATTTCATCTTCGATTGGGAGCTCGAGTTTCACTTCAGCTGAGCGCTTTAGCTCAAAACCAATCAGATGCAGCGCAGAGCTCTCAGGGGAGCCAATCAGACGCGATGAATGACAAAACAATAAAGCACGGAGGAATGCTTATACAGTGTGTATATAAATATATATTCATGCACAATTACTCCCAGAAAAGCTTTCTGCAATAACAAAGAGGCTTGTTCGGCTGCACGAGGGAATTGTCTTTGCACAGTTCAGACCTGTAAATGGAGAAAAATTCTATTCGGTGGATTACAGACGTGCAAAACAAGGTTTTTTCAAACATTTAAGGCGTTTAATAAGGGTCGTTTGCAAGGGTGTAACTTTGGTTTAAACCATTTGGGGGAAAATAGTTCGATTTGAATCCATATTCTGCATTTATAAATGTGTAGAGACTATGTTGATCAGTGTTTTTTCCCATCCTTAAACCGAAGCCCCCCACACCAACCTTAAAATAGCTATTTCTTACTTCAGCCAGAGATTGTAGAATGTATTCAAAGATCCGGTACAGTATAAAAAGTAATATTAATACTGGTCTCAAGTATAATCATCTTTTTTATTTTTGTTTGACTGATTCCTAATTTTATACATTAAAAGACAAAAAAAAAAAATCATATTTGTAAACTTTATTTTCACTGTAGACGTTTAAAAGTAAAAAAAAATATGATAATTTAAAGATAGTTAAAATATATATTTTTAAGTTTGGCTAAAGAACAAAAAAGCACTAAACAGCCATTTATATTTAGCTGTATTTGGTGATTATAGAGTGTTTCTTACAGAAACTATAAACAATTTGATCTTTATTACATTAAACATTTTCAAAACTATATGTTTGATATTTTTCTTTTTGTTTTTTATAATAGATCCAGTTAAAGAAGGAGACACAAACTGAGTTTGGTGTCAGTAGAGTGTTTTATGCAGTAATGTTTTTGCTTCCTTGCGATCTCTTAAAACGGCGGAGTGTCTTTAAAAACTAGACTTGGTTTTTGAGTAAATTTTAAGGTTTGACATCCTACAACCAAATCAATGGTTAAAACTTAGTACAATAAAAAAAATCATGATTTAGTTAAGTTTAAATGAACATTAGTAGTAAAACCGAATAAAATACAGAGTAAAAAAAATCTCATTTAAATAATCGTCAACAGTGCAGGTGGGTAGGGCATCCAAAACATGTACTCGGGTAAGAATAATTTATCATGAATTAATTTTGTATTTATAATTAACTTTTTGGATTGTTTTATTGTATTTGCGTCTAACAGCACAGATATGTTCAGCATTCACGAGCGAGTGTACGCAAGAAAGCATCCACAGCTTACCAAAGCGCTCGGAGTAACCTGTTTTTAAGGTTCTAGCTGGAGGCCTCAATCGCAATAATTTTGAGGACTCAGAGCATGCACTGCATCACAAAGCATTACATTGTTATGCATTTTTAAGAGTAAACAAACATTGAACCAAGCCTAGGTGTGATCTGCCACCTTTGACGAGAGTTACTCTCGTGCATCAGACTCACAAGACTTGATAACATCAAAAATAGCTCAAGAAACTATATTTATTTCCATGACATGAATCAAAGAGGAACACAGATAAAATGTAACTCAGATGTAACTAAGTAACAGTACGGATATTTCACAAAAAAAGGAGCAAAAGTAAAAGCACACACTTTTAAAACTACACAAAAAGTACTTCCGACCCTAGAAATGTACTCCATAAGTAAATATAACTGGTTACTACCCAGCTCTGGAAAACAGGCCAGTTTCGCTCATTCGTGATTGTGGCTGCGCAGAGATGTCTGAGGGATAAAGTGTTCCATTTCCAAAACAAGCTGCTCGGCTCATTTCAGGGGAATCAGACCAAACAGCTGGCGTGAGTCCTTACTCAGCCATTCCTTCCTCATCCGAGCCTGCATTCACACATAAATCACCATCTCTTCCCTTCCAGCCAAGCATCCACCTCGCAGATTTACAGAATGTCATCAACTTGACCCAGAGATATCAGAGTTTCGCTACACGAGACGAGCTCTCACTGGAGGACAGCTCTCTTTAGAGAAACAGATCTAATCCTGGGACACGGGACCGTCTCAGAGTTTATGGCATTGTGATTACATTTACATTCAATCTTTACTCTCCTCATCTGTTTTTGCATATTCCTCTCGACTTCTTTTTATTTGAGTTAGATTTTTACAGATATCCCAGTTTATTTGGAACATCAAGAAAAAAACCTATGGTTAAATTTAGTTGTCTTTTAAAAATTTGAGGGGTGGATCCTTAGCCAAAAAATAACATTATTATTGGGCAACACAGATTAACCCTCTTATTAACATATTTACATATATATTTGACTTTTTTCTTCAAATTGAATGACCCTCGTTTAAAGGGGAGAACTTGGTAAACATACAATTAACACAATATTATTTTTTAATGGTCTGTACATATTTGATCGCATCAGTTTTCCTCTAGGTCAATTATCTTTTCATTTTTTAAAGTAGATCCAGTGTAAGAAGGAAACACGAGCTGAGTTTGGTGTCAGTAGAGTGTTTTATGCAGTAATGTTTTTGATGTTGGCTTCCTTGCGATCTCTTGAAACGGCGGAGTGTCTTTCTTAAAACTTTTTATGGTTTGATATCCTACAATCAAATAAATGGTTAAAAGGTAGAACAATAAAAAATCATGATTTAGTTAAATTTAAATGAACATTAGTAGTAAAACCAAATATCATACTGAATAACATTTCATTTAATCGTAAACAGCGTAGATGGGTAGAGCATCCAAAACATGTACTTGGGTAAGAGTAAAAGTACTTGTGAAAATATTTACTCAAGTAAGAGTAAAAGTAACTACCAAAATATGTACTCGGGTAAGAGTAAAAGTACTTGTGAAAATATTTACTCAAGTAAGAGTAAAAGTAACTACCAAAACATGTACTCGGGTAAGAGTAAAAGTAACTACCAAAACATGTACTCGGGTAAGAATAAAAGTACTTGTGAAAATATTTACTCAAGTAAGAGTAAAAGTAACTACCAAAACATGTATTCGGGTAAGAGTAAAAGTACTTGTGAAAATATGTACTCAAGTAAGAGTAAAAGTAACTACCAAAACATGTACTCGGGTAAGAATAAAAGTACTTGTGAAAATATTTACTCAAGTAAGAGTAAAAGTACTTGTGAAAATATTTACTCAAGTAAGAGTAAAAGTAACTACCACAACATGTATTTGGGTAAGAGTAAAAGTACTTGTGAAAATATTTACTCAAGTAAGAGTAAAAGTAACTACCAAAACATGTACTCGGGTAAGAATAAAAGTACTTGTGAAAATATTTACTCAAGTAAGAGTAAAAGTAACTACCAAAACATGTATTCGGGTAAGAGTAAAAGTACTTGTGAAAATATTTACTCAAGTAAGAGTAAAAGTAACTACCAAAACATGTACTCGGGTAAGAATAAAAGTACTTGTGAAAATATTTACTCAAGTAAGAGTAAAAGTAACTACCAAAACATGTACTCGGGTAACAATAAAAGTACTTGTGAAAATATTTACTCAAGTAAGAGTAAAAGTAACTACCAAAACATGTACTCGGGTAAGAGTAAAAGTACTTGTGAAAATATTTACTCAAGTAAGAGTAAAAGTAACTACCAAAACATGTACTCGGGTAAGAGTAAAAGTAACTACCAAAACATGTACTCAGGTAAGAGTAAAAGTACTTGTTAAAATATTTACTCAAGTAAGAGTAAAAGTAACTACCAAAACATGTACTCGGGTAAGAGTAAAAGTACTTGTGAAAATATTTACTCAAGTAAGAGTAAAAGTAACTACCAAAACATGTACTCGGGTAAGAGTAAAAGTACTTGTGAAAATATTTACTCAAGTAAGAGTAAAAGTAACTACCAAAACATGTACTCGGGTAAGAATAAAAGTACTTGTGAAAATATTTACTCAAGTAAGAGTAAAAGTAACTACCAAAACATGTACTCGGGTAAGAGTAAAAGTACTTGTGAAAATATTTACTCAAGTAAGAGTAAAAGTAACTACCAAAACATGTACTCGGGTAAGAGTAAAAGTACTTGTGAAAATATTTACTCAAGTAAGAGTAAAAGTAACTACCAAAACATGTACTCGGGTAAGAATAAAAGTACTTGTGAAAATATTTACTCAAGTAAGAGTAAAAGTAACTACCAAAACATGTACTCGGGTAAGAGTAAAAGTACTTGTGAAAATATTTACTCAAGTAAGAGTAAAAGTAACTACCAAAACATGTACTCGGGTAACAATAAAAGTACTTGTGAAAATATTTACTCAAGTAAGAGTAAAAGTAACTACAAAAACATGTACTCGGGTAAGAGTAAAAGTACTTGTGAAAATATTTACTCAAGTAAGAGTAAAAATAACTACCAAAACATGTACTCAGGTAAGAGTACAAAAGTATTTGTGGGTGAAAACATAAAAAATGTACACATATTTGTTTTGGGTGATATTGAGATTTTTTTTAATATGCATTTATAACAGTGATTTTATAATATGCACTATAATTTTATAGGTTTTTATAATGATACAAACAACAAACACAACTGCACCCAACCACCTAATTCTCACGAGAACTCAGATATTTCTGATGCCAAGGGGGAACCCAAATTCTCACGAGAACTCTGATATTTCTGATGCCACGGGGGAACCCTAATTCTCACGAGAACTCAGATATTTCTGATGCCACGGGGGAACCCTAATTCTCACGAGAACTCAGATATTTCTGATGCCACGGGGGAACCCTAATTCTCACGAGAACTCTGATATTTCTGATGCCACAGGGGAACCCTAATTCTCACGAGAACTCAGATATTTCTGATGCCACGGGGTAGGAGGAACCCTAATTCTCACGAGAACTCTGATATATCTGATGCCACGGGGGAACCCTAATTCTCATGAGAACTCTGATATGTCTGATGCCACGGGGAGGAGAAACCCTAATTCTCATGAGAACTCTGATATTTCTGATGCCACGGGGGAACCCTAATTCTCACGAGAACTCTGATATTTCTGATGCCACAGGGGAACCCTAATTCTCACGAGAACTCTGATATTTCTGATGCCACAGGGGAACCCTAATTCTCACAAGAACTCAGATATATCTGATGCCACGGGGGAACCCTAATTCTCACGAGAACGCTGATATATCTGATGCCACGGGGGAACCCTAATTCTCACGAGAACGCTGATATATCTGATGCCACGGGGGAACCCTAATTCTCACGAGAACGCTGATATATCTGATGCCACGGGGGAACCCTAATTCTCATGAGAACTCTGATATTTCTGATGCCACGGGGGAGAAGGAACCCTAATTCTCACGAGAACTTTGATGTTTTCCGTCAAAGAATCCCAGGGTGCTTTCTAAACTATTTCTCCTTGAGCTCTGTGGACTCACCCTTTTTACTCTCTCAGTGGAAAATAGCCTCTAAGCAAAGGTTTTCTGTCAGTGAGATTGACAGTGTCACAGGTTTTTGACACTGAAAGTGACGTAGAGGAGAAGCTGTCTGAGACAGAGGAAAATCTTGAGGAGGACCCTGATTATGAGGACTCCACCTCAGATGAGATTGAGGCTCCTGGTGTTGTCCTTCCTGTTGCCTCTCAACCACCAGCAGACACGTTAGCTTCCAGAAATGGAGAATTAAAATGGTCCATCTCCCAAACCCCCAACGAAGGATAATTAATAACAACTTGCAGAACAAAACTTCAATATTTTGTCAAATATTGGACCCCTCTCTGGAACTTAATATTTGATTAAATATTGAGAGAAATATTGTAGCAAAAAAAAAGACATGTATCCAGATGCGCAGACATGTTTTTCACTAAGTTCTTTATTCAGGTTAGGGTTATATTTTCTCCATCCTGCCTTTAAAAAACTGTCTTTCATTTCTACAGACTTCTACAAAAAAAGGTGAAAATGCAAATAAACATATAGAAAAAAGAAAAATGTCAGATTAATTTTCTTGGTAATGCTTTACAATCTAAGACTAGTAAAATCTAAAATCCGAGACCTGAGATCTAAAATCCACCCGACTGAGTGCGAGTCCAGCTTCAGTGTGGAGTAAAACACTGGCCGACCCCTGCTCCAGCTGGCTCTGTCTGTCAGCCGCAATAACATCTCGAGTCCACTCAGAATGCGCCGCTCTCTTAACCATCAGATCGGTTTACATAACAAGCAGCGTGTCCTGGACTGCAAGGTCAGAGCAGCGCAGTCACAGCTTGCACTGAGCCGCACGCCGAGAAGCTGGCAACTGTCCTAAAAGCGATTCATACGAGGAGGAAATCTTAATTGAGGGCTGGCATGTCAACAACATAACTAAGAAATCTAAAACTGATGGGCATTCCCAGACAGTTATTAAATATTTCAAGATAATTGATCAGCATTTCTCTCTGCGCGATACTTGCAATTGTTTTATTTGCAGACTCTTTTGCAGAGTAATCGTATGTTGTTTGTGTTTGTAGTAGAATGCATGCTTTTACTTTGTTCTGTTAGATGTTTACCCCTAATGTGATGTTTTCTGAAGTATATGAAATACTTAAAACGATTTGTATACTCAAAGAATGGAATCACAAGATCTGAACATATAGACCATCAAATCAGATTTTTTTTCTGAAACGCACTATTTTCCAATTACAGCAAAGAAAATGTGTATGGTTAATTAAACTACTCAACAGTATTTCATAAAACTTTGAAGGCTTTCCTTCAAAATTTTATGTTTTTTGTAATTCTAGGACAATCTGTTTGAATAAGGGAAGCGCTTGAATTAGAGGAGGGTAAATAGGAAAATAAAATAGGATAAATTAGGAAAACTTTTAAAAAAAAAGCCTCCTTTGTGTTTATTACATTTGTCGTCAAAGTAAGAAATGCTGAAGATGAGTAGGTTTCATCGCTACCAGAGGAGAAAGAAAAAGATGTTTGTTTTGGGGGAAGAAACATAAAGAGGGATCATTAGTTCAGTGCAATACTAAAAAAATAAGTAAAACAATACATGGTTTTCCGGTGTGAAGCATGGAGGATGAGGTGTGATGCTGTGGGGGTTCTGTTCAGCAGACACTTGACACATGCACAGAGATATAAGCTTCAGCTCAAATACAGCCTGTCTTGTCTCTGGAAAACCTATTTTTCATGAGTGTATTTATGTATTTAAGCCAATCTCTTCATTACTTAACACACAGAGTAACTCTAGCCTTGACGGGAAAGCATTACTGCACCTCTCTCTCTCCTCCTCTCTATCTGTTCTCCTGTCGGTGAAGGAAAAGAGCAGCCAAGGACAGGCGAGATGAATGGCATCAATGGCTTGAGCCGGCCACTCTCAGGGATGTGTGACTGAGACAAATGGTCCTTGTTACATTAGAAGGCGATACCGAATCCGGCCGTTCTCTGATGGAGACCTGATTGAGCTGTAACCAGACGCAGCCAACCTTTCTCCAGATCTGCTGCGTCATGGGAGCTCCGAAAGGCAGCGTTCTCAACCATTCAACAGGGATGCCAGATATCTCCCACATTTTTTTGCTCCTGTTTAAAAGCCTAAATTGTCTTCAAAATGCGCCTAACAATGACAGTTAGGTTATTTCCCAATAAAGCAACATTCTATTGCTATTCTGAGAGAGAGAGAGAGATAATGATTATGTGAGTAAAAGAAAGAGTAATGAAAGAGAAGGGATTCAATGGAGGAGAGTTTTATAGAGAAGGAGTGTAAGTGAAAAGTTGTGAGTGAGAGAGACAAAAGAGAGAGAGAAAAAGAGCTTTATAGAGCGCAAAGTGAGAGAGGGAAATAGCTATGAGATCAAGCAAAGAGAAAACCACAAACGAGAAAGAGTTAGAGAGAGAAAGCAGAGTGAGAAGAGAGAGTTAGGGAGCAAAAAAGAGAAAATGTGATGGGAGAAAGTGAGTGAGAGAGAAAAGATGGATTAAGTGAGAAAAAAAGAGAGGCAGAGAAAAGAGAGACAGCGAAAAATGAGTAAGAGAGAGAGATGAGAGAGCTTTATAGAGAGCAACAAGACAGAGAGAGTGAGAGAGAAATAGCTATGAGAGAAAGATAAAGAGAAAAAGAAGTGAAAAATAAAAAGAGAAACAATGACCACAAAAGCAGTGAGAAAGAAAAAAAACTGGAAAAAGAAATGAAAAAAGGGAGAGAGAGAGAAGAGAATTAAGAGAGTGAGTGAGTGAGAGAGAGATAAACAGAGAGATGAGAGAGCTTTATAGAGAGCAACAAGAGAGCGAGAAAGAGAGAGAGAGAGAGAGAGAGAGAAAAGAGGTAGTCAGTAACATAGAGAGAAATGGGTGAGAAATACAAAGAGAAAAAAAGACAGAAAAAAGATAGAGAAAGGAGAGAAAAATGAGGGAGTGAAAGATGGGAGAGAGAGAGGGAGTGAAAGAGAGAGAGGTATTGTGTGTAAGAAAGAGAAAAAACTGAGAAATAAAGAGAATCAATGACCACAAAAGCAGTGAGAAAGAATAAAAACTGGAAAAAGAAAAGAAAAATAGAGAGTGAGAGAGGAGAGAATAAAAAGAGAGTAAGGGAGTGAACGAGAGAGAAGAGGTAGTGAAAGAGAGAGAGGGGTAGAATTAAGAGAGAGAGCGAGTGAGTGAAAGAGAGACAAAGATAGAGAGATGAGAGAAAGAGAGAGAGAGTGAGCATGATGTGTCATTATCTGAGTATCGTCGAACAGTCCGCTGAAACGACGACGTTCTTCAGGTGAAAAACTACTGAAGCGTTTACTGAGTCCTCACAGACACAGAATCCGGGCGAGTACAGGCCATCCTTCAGATTAGTCCTGTCAATATTTACCTCATGAAACATAAACAGCCGGGCCAGATCATATTTAAAGCACTGAGAGCTCAACCTGTCCGACGTCAAACTAGCCACTGCACTCGCTCACAGTAAACCTTTTAACATACAAGATATACAACATCTGCGAACAAGAACGAAAAAACAACTTGGAGCTTAAAGAGATGCTTGACCTGAAACAAAGACGAACTGTTCTTCCAAACCTCCAGGAAGAGTTTATTGTGACTTTTGGCTGGACGGAATTTGTGAATGATCGTGTTCGCTCACTCTTATCAGCACCACACGTCCTGGTCACATGATCGTGTTGGTAAACAGATCACAGGTTATGGCTGACGAGTGAGCTACCTCTGCGTGAACCTTCCTCTAATCCCGGCTGGAGTAAAGACAGGCTCAGATTAATGGTTGCATAATTGCATCACAAATCCGCTGGAATGATTCTGAACCACCAGGTGGAACCAGGCTATTAGAGTCAGCTGATTGGCCGAAGTCCCAGAGACCGGGACGCTGCGGTGGGTTTTCATTCGGTGACCTCTTTATTACTCATAAAACGAACCATTTGGGGATTTGTGGTGCTCTCAGAGGTGCTCAGTGCAGGGAATTGTGAGGGTTTGCTCAACACACAACAGTGAAAACACCAGCGTGGAGTAGAAGTCCACATTAAATCTTTATAGTTCAAACTACCAAGTTTAATTAGAAAATGCCGCATACTGCGGCATTTTTAAAACTAATCCTGAAGGCCACTTTTGTTGTTTGGCCATCAAGGACAACAACACCTTTCGCACCTCATTGTTCTCATCTTTTGTTCTGTTTTCTAGGGGACTTTCAGGTCCAATACTCTTTTGTTTATCTTACTGTATGGATTGGTTTTTTTTTTCAGTTCTTTGTGATTCTCTCTTTATATTCTTCTATTTGTTCAAACGTTTGATTGGAGCACAAGTCTGTTTGCTGTCTGTGTCCTGGTCATGTGATCTGCATTGAGTCACATGACTGGTTATAATCATCGTTTTGTTCCTTCAACATGAAACCAAAGGGACATCAGTGCATTATGAAAAGACATAGGTAGAGGATAAAAAAACATACAAATCCTAAATACAGAGATATAAATACTACTGTTTATTCAAAAAGACTATAAACATGAGACAAACACTATCTCTTGTTTAAGAGCTACCAAACATTGGTATTAGTTCTCAAGCGTACTGTTTTGACCAAACAATGTGCGGTGGTGAATGGGGACATGATCTGATTTTACTTTCTAGAGGGTCTACGATGTCAGAGTGCTTAAAAGCTATTGAATCGTTCGAGGTGACTATGAGTTTGGCTAATTTAAACCTAAATAAACTCTTAAAAATTGGGATGAGATGATGACGCTCTGTGTTGTTGTTTTTTTTTCATTTACATAAAGTAGAGTAGGGGTGCAACCCCCGGTTTTCTATCCATGTTTGCTCATTAGTAATAATAATTTACCATAAATTGTGACAATTGCGTAATTTGAATCCAGCAGCAGTCTGTCGCAACCTGGATGATGTGATGGATGCCATCCTGCTCCAAAATACTCACCACACTTATGGTTACGGCTAATGGTGGACAGGAGACGTGAGGAGCCAATCAGTTGAATGTAGCCAATCAGAAGACAGGGATTTTTAGGAGTGGGCAAGTTTTGGTTACACCCCTACTCTTTCAGACGAAATGTCCTGGAACTTTTTATTAATGACCACAGGACCTTGGTTTAACGTCTCATCTGATGGACACTAGTAATAATGGGCTACACTACTCTAAATGTCTCCTGTGCTAGCTGGCATTAGGTGCTATCCTGGTGGATCCTACACCAGAGTCAACTTTCTTAAGATACCCAAGAGAAAAGAAACAGACCTTGGTTCCAAAACTTTATCCTCCTGGTAGATGTCTTCTCTAGGAATGATAAGAATCACACGAGTGCATCTGAGTAAGAGAGAGCCCACTGTAGGGCTTAGGGCTGGATAGGGCAAATTTAATATTTTGTACGAACACAAACTTGTGTTTTTTCAGATGTGAAACTCTTCAACACAAGAGAAGGCACAGCTGAGTTGATACAGGGTACAGAACAGTAGCCCGACGGCGACTTTATTTTGCACTTCTCATTTAAGTAAACACCGAAATTGTACTCTATTGAAACTGAAAGAGCTGCTCATAAAGTAGAGAAGGAAAGGAAAGAAAGTCTCCGTGCACCCCAATTTATGTCCTCCCAAAGGACGGGCCCATCGCTGCCCGGAGACTCCGCCTACTCCACCCGTCACCTCCCTCTCAGGCTAGCAAAATCCTTAAACACACATTCAATATGATACTGAAACGCCAAAATAGATATTTACTACTCATAATCACCAATACCCATTATAATGATCCAACATTTCTATTACACATGTCAATCCTGAGGGATCCCGAGGAAGGGGGCAGCTGAGTGATGATGTCACTCATGCCACATGGTCAGCTTGCAACTCTAACATTTTGAGTTCAGGTACATTTGGTGTTTATGTATGTGAATATAGTATTTTTTGCTTTCTCAGTTAAAAAATTTAAAATAAAAAACATACAAAATAAATGTATTTAAATATGTGATTAATTCCAAAACTCATAGAGACCTCGATTTAATCAACATTTTCTCCAAAATATTGAAAAATATTTTTTTTTCTGCTCGTGTGATCTTTATTCAGACACATGACTGGTGGTTGTCACAGTCTTATGGCTTTTATTCAGCATGATGTCAAGAAGGTATATGTACATTAACAAAAGAAAAAAATTTGACATAGGTAGCAGACCCAAATGCACGTAAGTGCAGAAAATTCCTTAGTAATACTGTAAATAATGTGAAAAGCGCTGTATAAATTGAAGGCAATATTATTAATAATAATCAAAAAGACAATTTAACACAATTCTTTCTTTATCCCACATACCACTTAAAACCTCCACTCCCAGCAGAATCATAGCTCATCTTTGAGGCGACGCGTCTATGAGAGGGACACCCTCATCAGCTCCAACGGGGCTGTTCTACAGAATGAGTACAGATCACAACCCCCCGACTAATGAGGGGTGACAAGACCCCCCTCTGAGGGAGCCTTCCAGGCGGGACCCCTCCAGGCTCATTCATTAAGAGATGAAACAGCGTGTCCTGGGGCAGCGCAAACCTCCGTAAGGATACGGACACTTTTAATTTGGAGTCCTGAGAGGAATGGCGTGATTGGCTAGAGCTTGAAGAGCCAAGGGAACCAATCGTGAACTGAATTGTGTTTTCTTCATAATATGGCTTTTTTAGTCTGGAATATGGGAACGAAAGGATTCAGTTGAATTCTCTTGTACCATAGGGCCATAGGAACAGGGCTAATTAGCATGTAGGCTGCATCATTTGAATCACACTCTCTTTCATCCAATTGCGGTTTAATATATTGTTCTGGAAATCTGCAACGTTTGTGAGTATGCAAGTGCATCTCTGCGCATCCAATCTGCTCTTATCACAAGCCTCCATCATTAGCTCTATCTGTTATCAATGCACTCGTTAGACACGTACAATCCCTTCCCTGTAATTAGCAACTCCTAACCTTTGGAGCTTCTGATCCCGGGTGAATTGAGGATTTGTACATCAAAGCTTGCTTTCTCACACACTGCAGCCGAGTCCTCAAAAATCTGAAGAGCGCGAAATACACACAGCGTTTCTGCCTTTTCCTCTTTCAGCCAGAATCCTGTGGGTTTGCATAAAGACTTTCTAATCCACTCCAGTGCAAACCAAATATAGTTAACACCGCATCCAAAAAAAGCTGCACAAACTAGATGCTTTGTGCTCCATCTCTATTATTCCTTTTGTGGCTTTGAGGAAGCATGGAAATCATGCTCAACCGGAGCATGTGTGACTGCTCTTTGCTCTCCTCTGCCCAGCCTTTAATTGAAAGCTAATTAAGCAATCGATGTTCTCTGCACTGCTTGTCTGGAGTCACAGCTTGTCCGGTGTCTCTTGGTGGAGAGAGAAAAAGAGAGAGAGAGTTCTGATGATGAAAGACTCAGTGAATCTTTTTTTTTTTTTTTTTTACCTTATATTGCTTTCGCATTAGATCTTTGCAATGGCACAACCAGGCTTGGGATGGCTTCGCCTTTGTGTTTTCACAAACATCTAGTTCTGAGTGAGTTTCAGACTGTCAGGGTTCACAGAACGAGATTGCCATTTGTATTTAAAACAGAGTACTAGCTCGTTCTGTGTAGTGGTTTAGTCCTCGGGGAGATGATTGAGGATCGCAGGAGCAATGGTGAAACGCTGGAGAGAACCGAAGAGGAGTGGAGACTGCAGGAAGACTGGAGATCTCGGATATCTTAGAAAAAATCGGAGTGTAGGTGAGGAGTCCCCATGAGGATGTGGAGGACCCGAATGACAGTAATGAAGTGACTATGAGGAACCCAGACTTGTGAATGCTGGAGACTTTTAAAGGGGAAGGTTTTCAGGTCGAAACGCAGAGAATGGCTGTGCCCAGAGCCCCTGATCAGCTAATGATCTGTTTCAGGTTTTGCACCACAGTGCAAGTTGCCCGGCTCTGGGACCCTCAGCTACATTCATCTAGTTTCCCTTAACTTGGTATGGCTGCTCTTGACTTATCACACTTCACTTTTGTGTTTCCACAAACATCCGGAATAAATTCTGAGTGGGTTTGTTTCAAAGACTTGGTTTAGTTTGGTATGGCCTCGCTCTACTCATGACGCATTGCCTTTGTTTGACTTCCAGGATCATTTTTGAGAGGGTTTGTTTTACATACGTCAGTCAATACTATGTCAAGTCTAGTTCGGCTTGGCCTGGTATAGCTTAGATCTACTCATAATGTTTCACCTTTGTGTATACAGTTCTGAGAGGGCTGGTTTAGACGCTATGTCACTCAAGATGATTAGTTTGGTACAATTGGTCAGTCTAGTTCCACTTGGCTCTACTTATCACGTTTTGCTTTTGAGTTTCCCTTTATTTCTCTGAAAGGGTTCACTTTAGACACGCCACTGAAGATGCATCACTCCACTATATCAGTCTATTTCTGCTTGGCTTTGTATGGCTTCCCTCCACTTATCACACTTCACCTCTGTGTTTCCAGCGACTTCCAGAATTAGTTCTGAGAAGGTTTTTTTAAACATGTCACTCAAGACATTAAGTCTTTGTGTTCCAGCGACTTCCAGAATCCTTTCTGAGAAGGTTTATTTTTTAACATGTCACCCAAATTGCATTGCACTGCTTCCGATGGCTTGTATAGCTTTGCTTGACTATTAACATTTGACTTTATGTTTCAATCGATTTATGACATCCAAATATGTCACTCCACAACGTCACTCAAGTTCAGCTTGATGACATCGATGCACCAGAAATGCTGAACTATAGAGATCAATCAATCAATCAATCAATCAAAATTATTTTATATAGTGCTAATGTGGAGTTATATAAGAAATCCTATTAGAAAATTCTATTGGGTAGAAATAGAACTACCATATAATACTACTTTAAAAATTGTAACATTTCTTCTGAGATCAGGAAGTGTAATTAAGCAGTCAATTTCCGTTCAGTCAATGAAGTTTATTAGTATGAGGAAAGTGTTGATTTAAACTGACCAGTGTTCACTAACTTTTTATAAAAGCCAGGTTTAAACACATTTTGTGGTGAAATAAAGCAACCAGATCACTTATTTTTATGAGCATCAAAGGATTGGTGTTCTTTATGCTGTGTATTTATTCATAGAAATGTTTTGCTTAAAACGATGATAGAAGCAAGTTAAGACCAGGACCACAGTGTGCTACGTTTCTATCTGGCCAATTAGTGAGTGCAACAATCGACCAATCACTGATTGACTGGATATTACATATTCTTTCCTAAAGTTTGAGTTCCTGATACAGAGAAAGGTGGAAAAGCCATCAATTGCATGTTGAGTACCATTACAAAACAGCTCAGCAGAAAAGTGAAAGGGATTTCTGAGACACAAATCCTTAATTATTCTTTAGTCAGAGGTTTTACAAACTCAAATATCTTCCGTCAACCCTTTTAAAGTTCACCAATGCCACCGTGCTCTCTCAGTTTTACTGGAAGGGCTGCTTTTGCAGTTTCCCAAAGCTTAATAATTAGCGCTCGATAAATTAGCAGTCAAGGCGAGGAGTATTTAATGGTAAACCAATCCCATATAGAAACACAATCCCCATCGCCACCATCTTGAAAACAGAGCCGCCTCACTCAGACTCGAGTTACCCCGAGCTAGGAACCCAACTCATGCGAGCGCTAGCCACTGGGACTCAACGTCAAACTGCTCCCTGTGACAGCACCAATAGAGATTCATGGTCCTGTCAGCCGTGTGTCTTCATACACAGCCGGAGCACAGCGAGGGAGAGTGAGCGAGCGCCTCAGATTTATTGTTTGATAGAAATATAACACACGAAAAACTCTGAGCGATGGCAATAACCTTGTGTGTACTCGTGCGATGATTAATGTTGGAATCAGGGTCTGTAACAAATAGTGTAGTCGGAGTTTATGAACGAGACAGAGAAAACAAGAGCTTGATGTATCGGCCTCATGTCACGGTGTGGCAAGCACACTCACACATACATTCATCTCTGCGTTTAGAAGCCAAATGATACGTCTAATTTGCTGCGAGGCTGGTTATTTTTAACTTCTCCAGCTGTCAGATAATGGAGCTTGACTGTCAGTGCGGTGTGCGTGTTAAAAAGGTTGCTCTCTTTTTCAATTTACTGTTCTGTTTGACTGAATTAGAGAATCCACGTTCCATTAGTGGGGTGATTGACGTGTCTTTTTTCCCTTAGCAAAACCAGAAGCAGATGGTAGAAATGAGAGAGGAAAAAGAGAACAGCCGCATATGAGCTGTTTTGATATCCATGAGAATTGAAATCCTGTGAATTCGACTCAACAAAAGCTTCTGAAATCACATAAAAAAAGAGTTGTGTGCTGTTTTTAATTAGATGGATCTCAGCCTGGATTGGGCTTGAATGGCCAGATTTCCAAACAAGCCACGAAAGCGTCTGAAGATCTGTCTGCTGACTTTGTACGTCTAAAACTCAGTTCAGAACGGAGGGCTTGATGTTAAAATTCATTTCTTTTTTTTTTGGTGTGTTCGTTCACATCACAATTAATCAGTGGTGGGCAGTAACGAAGTGAATGTAATTTCCTGTACTTAAGGATTTATTTATTTTTTTAGAATATGTACTTTACTGAAGTATTTTAATTTGGTTAGACTTTTTTCTTTAACTTCACTACAGTGAAATATCTTACGTTTTACTTAGCTACATTTTGCGAAATCAGTCATTCCTTTTTATTTATGAGTGGATAAATAACTTAATTGGTCAAGCATGTGCATCGTGAGCCACCAATCAGGGTACAGAGCACGCTCTGGTTTGTAGATAAAAAAAAAATTAAATGTGTCAATGTGTATGTTAGGGGTCCGTGTACCTTTTAATCATTTACTTTTTATATTAAAACAAAGTAACAACACGGGAAATGTCTGATTTCCCGTTTTTGTTTGAAAACAAATTAAGGCATTTTAGGTTAATTTCTCACCAAAATGATTTTGGTTTAAAAATTTCATTTTCACAAGTGGGCGGGACTGACATACTTCTTATTCCTGATTGGTTCAACCTCTCCGTCAACGTCTTTAGCGTCACACATAGTTTCCACAATAAAAGTCACGAAGCAGGAAAAGGATGCAGTTATTGTAATTAATGTTGTCTCTGGGAATTAATCCATTTTCATTCAGCTCGTCATAGTTTAAGTCAAGTTAAAGATAAATGTGTTAGGGATAAGTGTCAATAAAGTCTTTTCACATATGGTTTAAGCAAGAGTCTGTATAAAAATGGTATATTATAGCCATAATAAATCATTTTACGGCAAATGCTTTTGTATTACTCTTGTACTTTTACTCAAGAGAAATTCTGAAGGGAGTACTTTTACTGGATTAATATTTTACCTTGTGTATCTCTACTTTAACTCAAGTTCTTGGTTTGTGTACTTTGTCCACCATTGTAATTAATATGCGACTCCTGTCCATCTTGTATATGAACGGAATTGGGCTTAGATACGTCACCCATGCTTGGAAGACTTGAAATAAGTGGTTTACAGAGACAAATGTTAATGGAATACTCTTTTAGACGTTTAGTAGCTTAGTTGAAGGTACTGTGATATCTAATCTGTTCCAACTTTTAACACATATTATTAAGAGAAAAATAAGTTAGAAGGCAGATAGCTCATCATTGACAGATTTGAACTAAACTGACTTCAATAGCTTTGAAACATTTATCCGAACTCATTAAAAGGAGGCATTTTGTTCTATTTGCTTGCCAATGGAATAAAACTAAGTTATCGAATCTTGAGATAACAAATAAACCCCCCAAAGATTTATTGGATTTGATTAACAAGACATGACAACATTCAAACCTACACTCCCACAGACCCACACTGGACTTGTGTGCACCCCTAGAGGCCAGAATGAGGGTCAGGATTCCCTGAGACGGCGTCTCACACAACACACACAGCTTGTGCAATCTTACATAAGAGCCTGGGCCAACATACAGACTGGCATTCTGGAATGCTGCTGATGAAACTGAACGCCGGCTGCTTGGAACGCTCTGATAATGGATCCCATGGCATCCTCGAAGCATTCGAGGGCTGTGTAAATCATGATGGTGATGCAGGCTAAGCAGTGAGAGGGGCTCCAAGACAGAGGCTCTCTGTAAACATCCAAGAGTAAGGTGAGGTTAAACCAGCATTATCTCAGCTTTACAGCCAGGTCAGAACCTGACCAGAGCACTTGGCTTTGTTTCACCGTAGACCTGGTTTAGAGGAAATCCCCACTTTTGTATTTCCACTTCTAAATATATTTAGACTCTGGCCTTTTTATTAAGAAAGCATAGAAGGAAGAGCATAAGCGGAAGACAATAGTGTGCTATCAGAAGCTAAAGTCACTTCTAGCCACAAGTCAAAATAATTTGTTATTTACTAAATTATGACATGTTTGGGGCTTTCATTGCTTTTGCACAAAAATGAAAGGCTGTCTAAACTAAGACAAACAAGTCTGAGACTCAATACTGCAATAGAAAAGAATTAAGGCCATCAAAAGAGAGAGAAAAAACAAAGCAAGACTGAGACAAAAAAAATGAGGAAGAGGCAAGATCGACATCAGGATTGAAGTAAAAGAGAATGAAAGCAAAGGCAAAACCAAGATCAAAGAGAGTCGAAGCTGAGAATTAAAAGAACTGAGATACAGGCAAGATCGAGATCAAAGAGAGTCGAAGCTGAGAATTAAAAGAACTGAGATACAGGCAAGATCGAGATCAAAGAGAGTTGAGACTTACACCAAAAAGAACTGAGATACAGGCAAGATCGAGATCAAAGAGAGTTGAGACTTACACCAAAAATAACTGAGATACAGGCAAGATCGAGATCAAAGAGAGTTGAGACTAAAACCAAAAAGAACTGAGATACAGGCAAGATCGAGATCAAAGAGAGTTGAGACTAAAACCAAAAAGAACTGAGATACAGGCAAGATCGAGATCAAAGAGAGTTGAGACTTACACCAAAAAGAACTGAGATACAGGCAAGATCGAGATCAAAGAGAGTTGAGACTAAAACCAAAAAGAACTGAGATACAGGCAAGATCGAGATCAAAGAGAGTTGAGACGAAAACCAAAAAGAACTGAGATACAAGCAAGATCGAGATCAAAGAGAGTTGAGACTAAAACAAAAAAGAACTGAGATACAGGCAAGATCGAGATCAAAGAGAGTTGAGACTAACACCAAAAAGAACTGAGATACAGGCAAGATCGACATCAAAGAGAGTCGAAGCTGAGAATTAAAAGAACTGAGATACAGGCAAGATCGAGATCAAAAAGAGTTGAGACTAAAACCAAAAAGAACTGAGATACAGGCAAGATCGAGATCAAAGAGAGTTGAGACTAACACCAAAAAGAACTGAGATACAGGCAAGATCGAGATCAAAGAGAGTTGAGACTAAAACCAAAAAGAACTGAGATACAGGCAAGATCGAGATCAAAGAGAGTTGAGACTTACACCAAAAAGAACTGAGATACAGGCAAGATCGAGATCAAAGGGAGTTGAGACTAAAACCAAAAAGAACTGAGATACAGGCAAGATCGATATCAAAGAGAGTTGATACGAAAACCAAAAAGAACTGAGATACAGGCAAGATCGAGATCAAAGAGAGTTGAGACTAAAACCAAAAAGAACTGAGATACAGGCAAGATCGAGATCAAAGAGAGTTGAGACTAACACCAAAAAGAACTGAGATACAGGCAAGATCGACATCAAAGAGAGTCGAAGCTGAGAATTAAAAGAACTGAGATACAGGCAAGATCGAGATCAAAGAGAGTTGAGACTAAAACCAAAAAGAACTGAGATACAGGCAAGATCGAGATCAAAGAGAGTTGAGACTTACACCAAAAAGAACTGAGATACAGGCAAGATCGAGATCAAAGGGAGTTGAGACTAAAACCAAAAAGAACTGAGATACAGGCAAGATCGATATCAAAGAGAGTTGATACGAAAACCAAAAAGAACTGAGATACAGGCAAGATCGAGATCAAAGAGAGTTGAGACTAAAACCAAAAAGAACTGAGATACAGGCAAGATCGACATCAAAGAGAGTCGGAGCTGAGAATTAAAAGAACTGAGATACAGGCAAGATCGAGATCAAAGAGAGTTGAGACTAAAACCAAAAAGAACTGAGATACAGGCAAGATCGAGATCAAAGAGAGTTGAGACTAACACCAAAAAGAACTGAGATACAGGCAAGATCGAGATTAAAGAGAGTTGAGACTAAAACCTAAAAGAACTGAGATACAGGCAAGATCGAGATCAAAGAGAGTTGAGACGAAATATAAAAAGAACTGAGATACAGGCAAGATCGAGATCAAAGAGAGTTGAGACTAAAACCAAAAAGAACTGAGATACAGGCAAGATCGACATCAAAGAGAGTCGAAGCTGAGAATTAAAAGAACTGAGATACAGGCAAGATCGAGATCAAAGAGAGTTGAGACGAAAACCAAAAAGAACTGAGATACAGGCAAGATCGAGATCAAAGAGAGTTGAGACTAAAACCAAAAAGAACTGAGATACAGGCAAGATCGACATCAAAGAGAGTCGAAGCTGAGAATTAAAAGAACTGAGATACAGGCAAGATCAAGATCAAAGAGAGTTGAGACTAAAACCAAAAAGAACTGAGATACAGGCAAGATCGAGATCAAAGAGAGTTGAGACTAAAACCAAAAAGAACTGAGATACAGGCAAGATCGAGATCAAAGAGAGTTGAGACTAAAACCAAAAAGAACTGAGATACAGGCAAGATCGAGATCAAATAGAGTTGGGACTTACACCAAAAAGAACTGAGATACAGGCAAGATCGAGATCAAAGAGAGTTGAGACTGAAACCAAAAAGAACTGAGATACAGGCAAGATCGAGATCAAAGAGAGGTTAAACCACAGTTTTGTGAGGTGGCTGAAATACATTTTCCCTTCGACCAAGGCCAGCGCTTTGCTGACACTTTCTTGTAAAGACTGTGGAAAAAAAACAGAGGGGCTGATAAAAATGGCTGCCTCTTATCTCTGCTATACATATGAAAGGCTTACGCTGTCTCCATGACAGACTCTACGCCTCGACAGTGTGGGATTCACTGAAGCGGAGTTAAAATATCGCAAGGAAGCCAAGCCGTCATTTTAAACATTTATATATACATGTGTAGGTGTGCGTTTGTGCGGCTCTGCATTCGTGTGGGGGTGCTTTGGATAAAAAAGCAAGTAAGAAGGGAGGGAACGACAAAGAAAAACTCGGGGATAGATTACAAGCCATCTTTTGAAAACACAGAGTCACCCGCTCGGGAGATTAAAAGGAAAGACTTTTTTTTTTGCTTCTCTTGGCTGAGGTTCCGTCTTTTCAAGCATGTTGTCAAAACAGAGCAGAGTGTGCATTTACACAACAAGCTCAAATCCGCCCCTTAATCTGTAATGAATGTCTAATCCGGGGCGTAATGCAGCACCTATAATTACAATACTAAGGAAGGGTGTTTAGTGAAAGGGCCAATCAGGTTGGTTTCTAAGCAGCACTCTAGTGGTTATTCATCTTAATAATCAACAGTCTCAGCGTCGTTCCCGAAAATAAACAGAATTTCTCATTGAGATGCAACGATGTGATTTGCTAGCACAGCAGAAGCATTTATCTACAAGGGAATGTTCTTTATTTGGGCGGTGAATGCAAACCGAGAGCTGAGAAGACTGTTTTTAAATAACAGCTAGAATGCTAGAACTCGGTGGCTCTTTAAGTTGGTTTAGATCCATGCAGGCGCATTCTGAAAGAGCTACATCTGTCTAATCGGCTTTTGGCAAAACCTGTTCGGAAACTGTTATACTGCAAACCCAAAATTGACATTATTAGTTGAATACATTTTTTTTGAGAAATTAGTATTTTAGTATGAAGAAATGTTGTTTTTTAGGTTTCTTGCACAAAAAAATAATAGATTTGTCCTAACTCTAAATAAAGACCTGCTCAACTTGTTTATTTTGATAGCAACTTACTTAAATTGTTTAATTCATTTAGTGATCCTGCAATATGTGGCGAGGCTTTGAAAGGGTGTGTCGACTAATGAAGGGGAAGGTTTGGCAATTTGCGTATCGATTACTTAATTTGGGGGAGGAGCCAAAACGATGACTCCGAAGCCTCGCGGCTGGTTGAACCACGTTAACGCTTCGAGAAGCGGTTTACATTTTGTTCAGATACTGCTGCCTGTGATTACACACTTGGCCTATAGGGGGATTCATGTGCACATGACGCTTCGAGAAACTAACCCTTTCTCAAACCAAGTGGTTCGATCCTTCACGAGGCTTCATCTCACATTCACTATCTTCATTCATGAACTCTTCCATTTATCAAATTGTTATAGTGCCATCTAAACTATTATAGTAATCAATATTTCGTTCCACCACACCAAGGGATCTGGTAACAACCTTATCATGAATGATAATGAAAGAAAAGACATTGCTTGCAGAGTTTGGAAATTAAATAAGCGATTTTAACACTTTTTTTCGAACTTATATTCTCTGAGTAAAGCTTCTTTCACGTCGATGTCTCAATCCATTACCGATGCATCAAGCATAAAATATATTTCTCCTAAAGCCACTTCTCCTCACCTCTCACCTCGCGCTCGACAATAGTAAGAACACCATAAGCGAAAGCATCATAATGAACTGTCAAACATCAGAAAATTGTATGACACCACAATACATCTCTACATTAATTTTTTTGTGATAAACTGCGTTTTACAAGAACTTGCTTGTTACCCACAATGCATTGCAATTTTGTGAAACTTCCAAGAGCTGTGTTGCATTTCTTAAAACAGAAACATTTCTCAACTTACTTGACACATTGTATTTCACAAACACATAAGTATGATACAAGATTGAACTACTCAACAATGTTAATTATTATACAGTTATTGTAAAGTTTTTAATTAATAGAAATCAAATTGATTAATTACAACATTCGGATTAAAAGTGTGTTGTAGTCCAGGCTACAAAGTCAAGTGAATGGACTACAGCATAACTCCATTGTTATCCATGCTAGAACTGGATGACTGGACCTACTGCTGGACAGCAGGTGGAGTAGGCAGCTTCTGAACCCTATCAAAGGGATTGATAAAGTTGTTGGCAGAAGTAACTAATTCTGTTGAGACTTTCTTAGTGTAACATGGCAGTTGAATTGAAATTGAGACGTCACATCAATGAAACAAGTCCTCTTTTAGTCTGAACAAGTTTACCAACCTGTAGTCTCTGGGGGTGGACTTTGTTTTGGTCTGTTCCCCATTCTGTTGGAATCCTCTACAATCACCTCTTCTCCTACAGTCAGAAATCTTGGAGTGATTTTGGATGAACAGCTGTCCCTCAAAGACTACATCACCAGACAACTCGAGCGTGTAGATTTGCACTGCACAACTCTCGAAAGATCAGGCCCTTCTAAACTTAGCAGCAACTCAACTCCTGGTTCATGCTCTGATCCTCTCACGTCTGGACTACTGCAACACTCTCCTAGCAGGACTTCCAGCAAAACTCTGCAGATGATCCAGAACTCTGCAGCTCCTCTTATCTTCAAGGAACTGAAGCGAGCTCATGGTTCCTTCCCTCTTCATCTCTCGTCATTGCCTCCTCATCGCAGCTTGTGTTAAATTCAAATCACTGATGCTGGGGTACAAAACTGTCTCCAGATCAGCACTTGTTTACCTCCACGAGCTCCTACACTCCTACATGCCCTCCAAAAGCTCCTGCACTCCTGCACGTCCTCCAGAAGCTCCTACACTCCTACATGTCCTCCAGAAGCTCCTACACTCCTACATGTCCTCCAGAAGCTCCTACAGTCCTACATGTCCTCCAGAAGCTCCTACGCTCCTACATGTCCTCCAGAAGCTCCTACACTCCTACATGTCCTCCAGAAGCTCCTACAGTCCTACATGTCCTCCAGAAGCTCCTACGCTCCTACATGTCCTCCAGAAGCTCCTACACTCCTACATGTCCTCCAGAAGCTCCTACACGTCCTCCAGAAGCTCCTACATGTCCTCCAGAAGCTCCTACACTCCTACATGTCCTCCAGAAGCTCCTACACTCCTACATGTCCTCCAGAAGCTCCTACAGTCCTACATGTCCTCCAGAAGCTCCTACGCTCCTACATGTCCTCCAGAAGCTCCTACACTCCTACATGTCCTCCAGAAGCTCCTACACGTCCTCCAGAAGCTCCTACATGTCCTCCAGAAGCTCCTACACTCCTACATGTCCTCCAGAAGCTCCTACACGTCCTCCAGAAGCTCCTACATGTCCTCCAGAAGCTCCTACACTCCTACATGTCCTCCAGAAGCTCCTACACGTCCTCCAGAAGCTCCTACACTCCTACATGTCCTCCAGAAGCTCCTACACGTCCTCCAGAAGCTCCTACATGTCCTCCAGAAGCTCCTACACTCCTACATGTCCTCCAGAAGCCTGCGCTCAGAGAAGGAACAGTGACTCGTGGTTCCATCTCACAAAGGCAGAAGATCTCTCAGCAGAACCTTCTCTCTCACTGTCCCTGGCTGCTGGAACAAACTCCTGATCCAGTCAGGAGAGCAGCAACACTAACAGCTCTCAAGAAGCAGCTGAAAACTCTTCTCTTCAGGGAACACTTACATTTAAAAAATCCCTTTCCCCCTCTTTTCCCTTTATTTTCTTCATGCTATGGTTTATTGATCAGCTGATACACTTTCTAATACGAGCGAGCTGAGACAGACTGTAAAGACTGTGTAGCAAATTACATGTTGTCTCTCCCCTACTCTAAGTTGTTTTGGACAAAAAATGTAAATGTAGTTGTTTGAATGTTGATTGTATGCCTATTTCAGTAACAAAAAGTACAGCGCCTTCTCTCTGCATGACCACAAGTTGGGCTTATTAATCAAATTATTAACAGTTTCACCAAACGTGAGCAATTAAACTCCAGTCAAGCAAGATGTCTTCCATCTACTATCACTCCCGACCACGAACGCCTCACACAAACGAAGAATTCCTCCTTTGTTTAACGCTCTCACTCTCAGCGACAGCGGGATGAACGCAGTGTGGCGAGGGCTGAAAACCTCGACGCAAAGGCAGCCATCCGTCAGGGATACACGCGGGCTGAAAATGTGCAGTATGCAGATAAATATTTAATGCAAACTAATGCAACGCAGGACTCTTCCCACTGGCCAGAGGGAGGGGAAACGAGAGCAGGTAATTATCCTGCAGCCCCAAGGCCAAAAATGATGGAGATTGCAGAAAGCAGGGATATTTAGCCCAGCTAATGAAGCCGTGTGTGCGCTCTCGGTAGGCAGTGGGAGGTGAATGTGCTCTTCAACATGTGTGTCTGTGCAGGAGAGAGAGTGAGCGAGAGAGGGGTGAGAGAGCAAGAGAAAGAGAAAGAGAGAGAGCTCTGTGTTTGTGCCCGTGCAGGCGGTAGGTCTTGATAAGGCATGATTACATAATACACTATCCAGCGGACTGTGTGCTAACACTGGAGTCCTCTGCTGCTCCATCCCTCTCTCTCTCTCTCTCTCTCTCTCCCTCTCATGATCTGTCCAAACCAAGCCATCACAGACACACACATACTCCAGAGAGCAGAGCCCGAGGCAGGAGCCAGGGTGGATTACTAAAAGGAGTCCTTGTCTTGCAGTTTAGAACTCCGTACTCCTCAACCTCCTCAAGGATGAAGCATGCTTTCAGTCTAGCATGGTGCAGGTTCACTTTTGCTCGATTAGAACCTAGGCTAATTTAATTCTAGTTTGCTGTTCAAAGCAGGAAGATGTGGCTTTCGGTATAGCTCACATTTTTTCAGAGCTACCGAATCGGTTTATTTTCACACAGTTTGTTACACAAACAAATAGTGCTCCATGGCTCCCGAATTGGTTCTTTGACTCGTCATCTCACACGGGTAAAATCACGAGAGTAAAATATTTCTGACCAGAGTTTGTTCACATACCCTCTGATACAGAAACATCTCTCAAAGTTAATTATATTATCTACGAGATTATCATTTAATATACCAACTCTTCCCAGAAAACTTGTACTTTGCAAAAAAAAAAGAAGAAGAAGAAGAGCTTAACTTGATACATTCCTAATGTTAAAGTTGAGGGGTTCATTGTTTTAATTTCACTCTTTATAGGACCACGGGGACTCGTAGCAGAGTAACAGAGACATTTGTGTTCCTAAGTCGAACGGTGTGTTTAGAGGACGCATTTGAACAGGAAAAAAAGAGAAAATTTGAAGAAAAAAAATTGCGCGGACGCCTGGCTAAAGCATCATAGGTGTTGTGTGCCACCTTTCCGAACATGAAGTCCTAAAGATTATGTCATTGACTTTGACCCAAGAAGACACTTAAGTAAGTACGGACAGAGCTTTTACCTTCAAACTGCTTCACCTAACCAAAAAGATGTTTTTCCTTCTCCATCCACTGTCAGGGTCCAACAGCTCCATGACTTAGTCTAGAAATAGCGCCACTAACAAGCATGTCATAACCATTACCCCCAAAGAGGAGAACACAGCCAAACAATAGCTCTTCTCCAATTCTTGAAAGAGTTACGGCTGGATTTCAGGCGGTCGAAGACTGACGAGGTGCTTTAATATCAAAGAACAAAACACAAAGGTGAAAATACTATTCATGCTCATCCTGCATCAGCAACTTTCCTTAAAAAGAAGCCAACCTAAAAATGTTGTATTTCTTAGAATCATCGTTTTTAAGTGTCTAACGTTTGAAAATATAAATGTATATTATGTAAACCTGTGATTGCTCTCAAAAACAGCGCAAGGAAGGTTTTTACTCGTTGCATGACTGAAAAGATTGCAGTGGAGTATTTTTGCTGCAGCGTTAACTGGATTAACCCTTAACATGAACTTAGTAACCTGAATCGATGTTGGGGCTAAAAATGCCTTTTCATCACAGGTAAAGCATTACTAAGAGAATGTCAAAAATAGGCAAAAAGATGTGATTTGGTTGATGTGAAATGACTAGAATGAAACGTCAGCGCTTGGTGAGTGGCCCCGCTCTTAATTAGGGGGGGGGGGGTCACCCCAAACAGGAAATTTCGATCCAAAACCAGTTTATTTCAGATGTAAAAAACGTTTTAACCTAATCAGGCTGCTTTCCCTTCCCTTAGCCTCCAGTGTAGAAAAGACGTTTGCATGCAGCATGTGTGACTGGAGTGCTTATGAAAAATGAAGCATGCTAGCCCTCTTCCTTGCGAGGGTGCTGAAATCCTCCATTCAGTTCTCTCTTCTCCGGAGGAAATGAAAGGTAACGGGACTCTGATTTACTCGATAGCGCTGCACCTCCGGGGCCCGGTTACCTGTTCTGTCAGGGCCCTCTTTATCAGGTTAATCTGAGAGCGTGTGTGGAGTGGATGTTAAGCAGAACTCTCCATACAGTTTGAGCAGAAGGTTTTTGGTGTGAGATGGTTTGAGATTGAGTAACGCTGTGAAGGTGATGACAGGGTGAACCTCAAACGAAAATGACAAAGTGGAAAAACCTCAACGCTTGAGACTGTTTCAGGTAACAAGATGATTCCGTCTGGCTGGATCACGAGGTTCTTCATCACATTTTTCGCAAAAAGACATTTATTGCTGGAGAAGATCATAAGAACTGCGATATATGTTAATCAAAGTTTGCGTTTTGGTAGACAATCCCCTCGTTTAGTTTGAAAAGAAGAATCTGTTTAGAACTGTGCAGTCACATTTTCTCAAAATGACTTGAAATGATAAAATAATACTTCACCTGGTCATTTATCTGTTAAATGTTTTCGAGTTACTTCAGTTCTTGTCAGATATCCCTTTATCGCTATCGCATTATACATGTTTACAAAAAACCTATCCAAATATAAATAAACCATGAAAGCGAGCTACATAATGAGAGAGTGTATGGAGAAACATCTGATTCTAATGAAAATAAATGAGGTGAATTACTCAATAAACTCAAGTTTGGGCGGAGCTTGGCTGATAATGATATTCCAGCATATAGACATAATCGAAGGGACAACATCAACGTCGTGCAAATTATCCCTCCTTCCACCCCTTTGCCTCGTAAAAGGGGTGGGGCTGGAGGGGGGTATTCCCGGGCTCAGGTTCCCCTGCTGGTCCAGGACTCCCCGCTCGGACAGCTTGCCTCTTTACTGCTCACCACTCACGCTTGCGATAGTAGGCAATTATTAGCAAGAGGGAACTCATTAAATGTGCTTTGCGGAGACAAAAAATGATAGTTTAGCTCTTAAAGTCTCAGTCTCAGACCTAATGCTAACACAGGTTTGGTGCTTTTTCATGGAAGACACTTCAAGAATCCTGAAGTCGTGATTTGATTGGTTGAATTTGTCTGGATTTCTCGGAGAAGCGAGTGTCGTATTTGTTTTTGTTCAGAAACGATGGTTTTACTAGCTGTGTTCCCCCTCGCTTCGATTATGAAAGGTTGTTGTTCTATTTTTGTAACTTTGCGTTATCGCTCGCCTTTTGTGACTTTTTTAACTTGTTGCATGTCCGTCTATCAATCAAAAAATAAGTTTATTTTTTTTAGCAGTTGCGTTCAAAGCAGCTTCACAAAGTCCTCGTGAGGATCAGGTGGAGAAAATGGGAATTCCTAGTAGATAATTCTATGGGATAGAAAAAGAACGACCATAGTCAGTTCTCCAAAACATGAAGCTATGCGAAACGAAGTGGGATTGGTTGTTTATCATGTCAGTCAAACGGCCCGAGGGGCGGGTCTTAACCAACAAAAAGAGAGGCGGGGCTACTTTTAATCAAAGTCTAAAATATCAAATTGATCACCACTATCTTCATTTCCTGTGCTTTGCGAATGCCCTGAAATCCTTTTTGTATCATACATGTATAAAAAAAACACTCTGAAATATCTATAAATTATGAAAGCAAGCCACTAAATGGTAGCGTGTATGGAGAAATATCTGTAATGGGAAAATAATTGTGTTTTGGGGAAAACGATAGTTTGCTGCGTACAGAAAAGGTGACTACTGCACAAGTAGTTCCTTTTTAGAAGAGCTATTCCTTGAAATGCATAGTTTTGCTGTTTTAGATATGTATAAAACAATGCTAATGATTACTACGACAAGCCGAGTTTAAAAAGCATTCCTGTCTTTTCATTTACGGCATTGAGACCTCATAAAACATAACGAACAGAAAATACAATTTTCTGGGTCAACTTACATTTTTGAAGCATGATATCTCAAAAACCTGAAATTCTACAAGTTTAGTCACTCATTGATGCAAAAAGAATTTATATTTCATAGAGTTGATTTTACTCACACAGTAAACCTTTAACGTCTGCATCAATAGCTTTGAGTACAGAGTAATTTAAGGATATTGTGAAACAATAAAGTGAATAGCATGACAAGAGCACAGCATTCTGACGAACAGAGAAAAACAGTGTACGACTTGTGTTTGTGTTTAGAGCGGAGGCTCTTGCTGCTCGATGCAGAAAGCTGCAGATCTGTTGTTCAGAGAGTTTGCACAGAGACTAGTAGACTCTCTCTCTCTGTCTCTCTCTCTCCTGTCTTTCTCTCTCTCTTTCTCTCTCTCCCTCTTATTTCTCTTTCACATTCTTCCTCTCTCTCTTCCCCACTCTCTCTCTCTCTCTATCCCCACTCTGTCTCTCTCTCTCTACCCCTACTCTCTCTCCTCTCTCTCTACCCCTACTCTCTCTCCTCTCTCTCTTATTTCTCTTTCACATTCTTCCTCTCTCTCTCTCTTATTTCTCTTTCACATTCTTCCTCACTTTCTCTCTCTCTCTCTCTCTGCCCCTACTGTCTGTCTCTCTCTCTACCCTCACTCTCTCTCTCTACCCCTAATGTCTGTCTTTATCTCTCTTTCTACCCTCACTCACTCTCCCTCTTATTTCTCTTTCACATTCTTCCTCTCTCTCTACCACACTCTCTCTCTCTCTCTACCCCTACTCTCTCTCCTCTCTCTCTCTTATTTCTCTTTCACATTCTTCCTCTCTCTCTCTCTCATTTCTCTTTCACATTCTTCCTCACTTTCTGTCTCTCTCTCTCTCTGCCCCTACTGTCTGTCTCTCTCTCACTCTCTCTACCCTCACTCTCTCTCTCTCTCTTGTCTATCTCTCTCTCTAACCCTACTCTCTGTCTCTCTCTCTCTCTCTGTCTCTCTCTAACCCACTCTCTGTCTTTCTCTCTCTCTGTCTCTCTTATTTCTCTTTTATTTCTCTTTCATATTCCACATTCTTCCTCTCTCTCTCTTTCTCTCTCTCTACCCACACTCTCTCTCTCTCACCCCTCTCTCTCTCCTGTCACCATCGCTGCGTGAGCTCTTGTCCACAAGCACACACATCTATTCCACACACTCTTGGCGCTCTGCTAGCACGCTGTGCAACGAGTTGCACACACAGCTACGATCGCTCACCTTACCCCTTAGCAGCCTAACACACACCCTCTCCAGCACACACACGCAAATCCTCGCGTCTCTTAACTAAATGCATCATTTGAAATCAGACTTTGATGGTTCCTCTCGTAGCACCTTGTCATGGGGCTGCAGCAAGCGTCCAGGACTGCGATAATTGCATCCCTGCAGTGGAGCTGCTGAGCTGTGCAGCTAGCAGGGGATCCCCACCGGTGCCAGCGCACACGTTCTCACACAGCGGCCGGGGAGACCAGCATAGCGTTCTGGGGAAGGAGCTCCATGAATCATGAAGCGCAGAGCGGGGGAGGGGTGTTTTTTTTTTAAAGAGCTCTGGGTTCTCGTCTATCTTTATATTGGTTTCATTCTGTATGTATGTGGAAGTTCCACTTGTTTAGAAGAATTGAAAAGTATGAATGGTGTGTGTGTGTGTGTGTGCAAATGTCCTTTGGTGTGGGGATGTTTTGACAGCGTTTTACCAATTTTGTTAAACAATAAAACAATCTTTTTCAACAATGTATGTGAAAAGAAGAAAAAAGTAAAGAAGAGCTTTGATCAATTTTAATTTCACCGTGTGTTGCATGTTTCACTAAAATCTATTAGCTTCAAGAAGTCGAATCTCAATCGCAATGCGTCAGCAAAATAACGATAGTTTTTTTTCTCAATATTGGAGAGCCCTAACTGCAAGTCTCGTCACCGGCGGACGTTCTTGCAAAAGAAATAAGCTTTGATTGACACCTTTAGGACCACAAGATACTGCGTGGATATTACTATGAGACCTGTTTGTGTTGGTATTTTGCAGGAAATGTTCACATTTTTGTGATGCGAAGGCATTGTTTTAACACGATTCAGCTGTAAACAGAAGGCAAAGGTTTTTCCACAGAGCTTAAACCCAAGTTTTGATCTTTGTGATCATTTTTTTCTCACAGTACTTTTACTTTTATATTTTAAGTAAGTTAACCATTTAACTGTCCATCCAACCAAACGAATGACCATATTTTGAGTCACTGTATTTTGTTTAACTCTTTTTGTTTACAGGATAAAAATCTATTCATTATAGCAATTCATAAAGATACGTTTAGTGGATTTTCATATATGTGTACTGTACTTTTAACATAAAAGCGTTATTAACTTTTTGGTAGTCGTACATATTTAAAAAACTATGGGATGTGGGAAAAAATGTATGTTGAGTATAGTGAAATAAAGAGCTAAGACATACAACTTTGTTAAATATTTCTTCATTTTTTTTTTGGTGTGGCAAATAACGAATTACAAATCAATACTTTTATTAGTAATTTCCAACCACAGCATCTGTACTTCTTAAGTTAAGATTTCACAAACCTTTTACACAGTATTTCTATTTGTGTATGTGTGCATGCGTGTGTTTGGGTTTTTCTCCGGGTTCTCCGTTTCTTTCCCACGTCAATAAAAATAAGTGTTTTAGTAGTTTTATTTTACCACATAATTGGTTTAAACTTGGCTTTTATAATAAGCTAGTGAATACTGGTTAGTTTAAAACCAACACTTTCCTCTTAGTAATACACTTTACCGTCTCTAATGTAGCAGTAAATGTACTTTAACCTTTTAAATTAATGTGAAAAGTCTGGAGTGGTACTTCCAATTCATTTTCAAATCATTTCTATTGTTCTTCTTATCGAGTCGAGATTTGGAATAGTTTGACACCTCAGTATTTGTATCTGTATGTGTGTGAAGGTTCAATATTCCGGGTTCTCCGTTTTTTTCCCACATCAATAAAAAAAGTCTTTTGGCTGCGTTATTTTACCACATACTTGGTTTAAACTGGGCTTTTATAATAAGCTAGTGAATACTGGTTAGTTTAAAACCAACACTTTCCTCTTAGTAATAAACTTTACCATCTCTAATGTAGCAGTAAATGTACTTTAACCTTTTAAATTAATGTGAAAAGTCTGGAGTGGTACTTCCAATTCATTTTCAAATCATTTCTATTGTTCTTCTTATCGAGTCGAGATTTGAAATAGTTTGACACCTCAGTATTTGTATCTGTATGTGTGTGAAGGTTTTATATTCTGGGTTCTCCGTTTTTTTTCCCAAATCAATAAAAAAAGTCTTTTGGCTGCACTATTTTACCACATACTTGGTTTAAACTGGGCTTTTATATTACATTTACATTTACATTTATGCATTTGGCAGACGCTTTTGTCCAAAGCGACTTACATTAGGGGAGAGACAATTTGCATTGACAATATGCAAGTTGGTCAATACTTATCAGTTTAAACCAGACAATTTCCTCAAACTAATAAACTTTTCATGCATATACGTACTTTTACCTCTTATTTTACAGTGAAAGTTCTGGATTAGTACTTCCACGTCAGAGTTTTGAAACCATTTCTAAAGTTCTTCTTGAGTTAAGATTTCGATTGGTTGGACACCTCAAAACTGATCAAACCAAAGAGCGTTCCTTCTCACCGAAATGCTCCTAACTGATGCGTCTTCCTCGGGGTAACGTCGAAGTGGTTTCCGCTGGCGTGAACAAAGCCGGAGGAGGGGATGGAGACTGTCGAGGTAGACCCTCAGGCATTATCACCATCCCAAACAACCTTGCACGGATCAAGCCACCCACCGAAAGCATAACTGCGCATCTGAACTGTATTTAGACAGCAAGCGCCTGGAAACACGGTGAGCAATCAATGCCGCGACGCTTCCTCTAATCCCTTCTCAAAGACTCACGAGCTGTTCCGCCAACACTCCCAGAACGCTCCCGCAACCAATCAGATTTTACACCCCGCCGCTCGGGCTCCGAAATAGATCTGGATTCATACCACACAGGATTTAATTCCATAAAGCTCAATTTGCTTCCTGCATAATGGAAGCTTTGGGCAGAAATTAATCTTTTTGGGGGCTTTTTTTATGGGGTTGAAAAGTAAACCCCTCTCTTTGAAAGATTTGCTTAGTGCTTCCGTGTGGGGGAAGTGCTTTTGTGATACTCAAATCAATAGGACAGCGTTACACATAGAGCTCTCCGTGAAAAATGTGATGTTCTGTTAAAGCAACGTTGCCTTCAAACATGAGCTTTGAGTCCGGACCAAACGAATGTTACTAATAATACATACATTTTATCTATTTATTCAAACCACCCAAGGAAACCTTATAAGACAAATAAAAGCAATTACAGGAAGTAGGGAGAATAGCAGAGAGAAAAATACATAAAAACGATTTAATAGAAAAAGGTGAACGTGAGTAGGCTTGTTTGAACAGGAATATTTTCATTTTTGGAAATCATCAGGTAGATGGTTCTGAGACATCGGGGACAAACAACTGAAAAGTTGCTCTCCAAGAGACGACCGAGGAGGAGGAGGTGGAATGAGAGTAAATACGCATTTATCCGAATATTCGGTGCAACGTTTTGGGCGTGAACATACCTCGACACATCTGTCTGAGCGATTGGTGCGAACGAACAAGAGTTCAGCTCTGCCATAACGGATGGTTTTTCACAAGAGAACGACCAATGGGAGCTGCTGTTCTGATGATGTGAGCGGGACGTGAAAGATGGATGGCGCTCGATACTCACTCTCACTAAGATCTCATGACAGGAATCTACGCTGAAGAACATCGAGATGAACAGCCGAGGAAGAGACAGCGAAAGAGGAGACTATAAACATTGAAAAGCTTGGATTGCTGGGTTCTGACCATCAAGAGTTGCTCAATAAAGCCCTCTTCTTGAGCGCGGACTTGTAGAAATTAGCCTTGGCGTGTATAAACGCATACCAGGCGAGCTGTCCACAGGAGGGCTTCTGATTCGTGGATATAATTGAAGCCCGAAGAACCCCCAAAGTGAGGCGAAGAGGTGACGGAGGAAACATAACAAAGATTATAAATCAGCCGGCGTGTGGCTGCTGTCCCCTGAGCACTGAGGGGAAGTTTCGTTCAACTTGGTGCTTCGTTCTTTTGACTCTTGTTCATTTAAAATAATGACTCATTTGAAAGATTTGTTTGTTCATATCAGGAAAAATTCTTATAAAATTGCAAAATGTTACAACAAAGTCCCAAAAACAGAGCAAAATACACAAATCTGAGTGAATAAACGCCCTTATCGGTGTCTTCTGATTATCATCAGTGTAATCCACTAGCATCAAAGAAAACGATTCACTTTCTTAAAAGAGTTATTACTAATGATTAAGATTCATTCTTTTCTTAAATGATTTATCATTACACAGGAGCGCCAACCAATGGCAAGGAGTGTCACTGCATCCACTTTTAACAGTAGCTTGCGAAATGCACCCCGCAGAGAAGCATCCGAGGATTCGTGCGAATCTCTGTTCGGATAGATGTGAAGTGGTCTTAAGTTTTAAAATGGAGCCGATAACAGATCGCTGAGGTATTAGGGAGCAACTTCATTTAGAGCTTTGAGCGTGAGCAGAAGGGCTTAAACTGAAAGCAGAACTGAACAGGGAGCCAGTGTACTTCATGCAGGACTGGTGTGATGTGGTTAGAGCGATAAGGTGACTGGTTAGCAACTGGCTGCTGTGTTCTGAACTAATTGTAGTTTGTGGAGTGATTGAAACAGAGCATTGCAAAAAAAACTATTCAGTGCATTTCAAGAGCATGAACAACAACCGCAGTTGCTTTGGCTGAGAGGAATGGATGGAGGGATGAATGTTTGCAGAGCGGGTGGCTGAGATAAAGTGGGATCGGAGTGCAGTGGGAATATCAGTGTTCACTCCTAACCTCTAAGCCTGGTGGGAGACGGTGACTGATTTACAGTCACCAGGCATCACAGAAGTAGATTTTGATGTACTGAGGGTGTTTTTTTTGCCGTATCATGTAAACTGGACTTTTCAGATGTTTCGCTCCAGTCTTATTCAGATTGGTTCATGTTTGTGTAATCCTGTTTTCTTTTTCTGGGAGCTCAAAAAGATTTCCTGGCTGTAGCCACACCCATTGGCCCAAGCACCAGCCACTAACCAATCAGATGAAGCTCTAATGCAGCTCATCTCAATGAAGAACAGCTGACAATACTCCAATTCGTTCACTCTCTGCTCAATTTGCACAAATGCACATTTATATGTAAATAGCTTCATTTATAGTTTGTGCATTTATTTGTTTATTCATTTTTATTTTTTTGTGTTATTCTCTTGGTAAAATATGGCATTCAGTGTGAACAGCAAAGTAAGAATTTGGCTGTACAGGGAAACCAGTTTATATAGTGTGCATTAGACAATAAACACTTTGAATCATAAATCTCAATGAAGAGCGCACGTTCTGAAGTGAATCGTAGCAGAGCTGCGTCGATAAACAGTTAAATGAAAGGATGATCTTGCATGTCTCGGACCGGAAGTGTTTTTTTTTTTTTTTTGGCAAAAGAGTGGAAGTGGTGGACTCAAACTCGTTTGCTTTCCGCTGAAACCTCCAGGTGAAGTCACACACGCTCCGTCCATGTTATGTAGAGTCACTGGTGTTCTCTCATCAGGCTGAAAGTATTTGGCTGCTCACGGAGATCGGTCTTTAAGTGATCGTTACGGTTTCGGTTGATTATATTCTTGTCATGAGTACTAGAGGTAGAATAAGTTGAATTTAGCTCAGGTATAATGCACATTCATTGTAGGCGAGATAAATGTAAAAGTGCAATATGACTGGAATGTAAAATACGTTCATTTTTGTATTTTTTTAGCTTTACAAGAACTTTTCCAGTTGTAAACATCAACACAGCGTGAAGCTTCCTGGTGTTTATTTCTCCCCTGCTCGCTCGCTCGCGCGTGCGTGCGTGCGTGTGCGTGTGTGTGTGTGTGTGTGTGTGTGTGTGTGTGTGTGTGTGTGTGCGTGCGCGTGTGTGTGTGTGTGCTCAGACAGATGATGTATCAGAGCGAACAGCGCCTGACCGCCGAAAATAAAAATCAATATCAAAATGCATTTAGAGTGATTGACTCATTTTGCTCCATGGAGAGTCTGCAGCTAAAGAGAAGAGATCCCTGTGAGAGTGCTCCTTTACATTTCATTCATCGACGCTCTTGAAATAACAACACGAGTGTCCGGAGTGGCTCGGGAGGATGCTCTGCTGGCTGCCGTTTCCAGCAGAGTTTGGCCTCTCTTCCTCGAAGGAATCTGCCGCTGCTCTTTTTGACACGAGAGCAAGCCGACAAAGCCTCCCGCTCAGCCCCGAACAGACACAAACGCTGGATTTCTTCGGCCTGCTCTTTGCGGTCTCCGTGAAATGAAACCCAGAAGCACCCGCCTCCACCTACTCACACTCCAACACACATCTCCTCCATCTCCTCTCCGCTGCCCGCGTGTGTCAGACGCTCTGACTGCCAAGCCGCTCGTCTGGGCATGTTTCGTCTCTCTTTCTGGTTTAGCAGAATAGTGTTTGTCTTTTCTTTCTTTTTTCTTTTTTTCTGTGTTTGACTGCAAAACAGGAATTGTGAAGGAATGTGAGCTGTTCTCTGGCCTCGTGGATTTATACTTTTTAAATGATTAATAAATAATTAAACTAAATACAAAATTTTGTTTAACAAGATGATTGAAATACCTTTTAACAACTATTGAAATATTAAATGAATAAACACTTAAGGTTATTGATAAATTAAGGAAAAGTTATTAAATAAAATAACAACATCATAACAACATAATTTTAGCTATATTTAAGTTTTTAATAAATTATGTGCAATTTCATAATCAATCAGTTAGTCAATAAATAAAGTGTATATAAACAAATTTATAAAATAAATAAATTAAATAAATAGCAATAAATACAAATAAAAATAAATAAAACCTACAAAAATAAGTATAAATGTTATTTCCATAAATTATTGTTTCCTAAATAATTTATTTGTGTTAATATTTAATTTGATAAATTTAACCAGAGCTTATTATTTTATATACTTATTAAAGATAATAAATAAATAACAATAAAAAGTAAAGGTATGATGATATGCTGTTAACAAAATAAACTATCAATAAATTAATTAATAAAATATTTAAAAATTTTATGTTATTAACGAGTTAATAATTACTTTAGTCTTAAAACAATTAAGTTAAAAAGCTAATAGTGACAAAGTTATTGAGAATTGTGTGATTATTGGACAAAAATTCTGTGTTTTTTGTAAACTATTAACTAATGAACAAATAAATTAATAATGACTTTGTTATTGACAAATTCGGGAAAAATGAAGAAAAATTTTTTTTTTATCATAAAAATCTGTTTGTTTAATTATTATTATCACTATTTAATGAAAATCATATACATTTTTGCAATTGAAATATAAACACATAAATACTTCAACAAAAAGTAAAAATAAATAAATTAAAGACTTATAATGGAATAGAAAACTTTTTTTAATATCATATTTGAATAGTGGCTATTTATAATAACCAACAAAAAAAAACTAAATCAAAAGGTTTTACTACTAAATTAATGTAATAACAATACATACCAGTGCATTTGTATTGCGTTAGTTTATGTATTTTTGTCTAAATTTAACTTACTTTATTATTTTGCAAAAATGTTTGATTTAGTAATCTGTGTGTTAGTTGTGTCTAATTTACAAAAATAGATTCATAAACCCAACTCATCTTTTATTATTAAAAGATAAATACCAATACTTAATTAGAAGTCGCGTAATATTAATTAAATACTTTACAATAACAAAAAAGGTTAATGAAGGTTTTGTCAGCACTGATAGCGTAGCGTGCAGATTCACATCCGGGGACGAGGGTTCGAATCTCAGCGTATCCTCCTCCCCAGATCTCTCTCCCCGTCTCCACTACACTGTCCTGTCTAACAATAGCTTTAAAAAGCCAAAAAACTAGCTAAAATAAAAAAGATTGGTTTCTAAGTCACTTTCCTCTGTTCTCCTTTTGCTTTGTTCCTGGTTCTGTGGCTCGGAATCAGTTCCACTCGCTGGTTCTAATGGACGTGCCATTACATTTCTATGAAAAATGTTCTATGTTGCCAGGTTTAATTTCTTATTAACGGTCTGTGCTCATCTCTGCTGCTTCTTTTCTCCCACAAGGAAGCGTGATATGGAGAGCTTCTCACTTCCGCTTTGGTGATTTGCATCTGTTTCAATCCTCCATCTTTTGAGTATTGAAGACTTTTATTACCCAGCGCGAAAAATAACATTAAAGTGGGGCGCCACGGTCGTCTCACAGCAAGAAGGTCGCTGGTTCGAGCCTCGGCTGGGTCAGTTGGTATCTCTGTGTGGAGTTCTCATGTTCTCCTCGTGATCGTGTGTGTGAATGTTTCCCAGTGATGGGTTGCGGGTGGAAGGGCATCTGCTGCGTAAAACATATGCCAGAAGAGTTTGTGGTTCATTCCACTGTGGAGACCCCGAAAGGGAAGAAAGCCGACATGAAGATGAATGAATGATGTATTTCAATTTTAACTGCCACTTGAAAAAAGGCAATTAAAAAGTATTTGTTTGAATTTATTAGCTCCTAATATCACAAAATTTATTACATTTGATTCCACATCTCATAATTCATCGGTTCATGGCGACCCCGAAGGGGAAAAAGCAGACAAAATAATGGATGGAACATTAAAGTGTATAAACACCACAAACTCGCTCCAGTCGCACCGGTCCTCAGTCACCTGGAACGCTCTGAAGCTCAGATCTGTTCTGCTGCGCGTCAGGGCTTTACTCGCAGGATTAGTCCAGTATTAGAAACAGTGAGAGAGAACAGAGAGGAGCGCTCTCCGGAGAGCTGATGAGGCTCTTGTTCGGGATGGACAGCATCACAGCTCATCCAGACAGAAGAAAAGAAAGAAAAGCACAGGAGATGAGAGAAGAGGAGAGAAGGTGTGCTCAGCAGCGGAAGAGCTCTCATCCAGAAACACAGAGCCCAGGGGAACCGCTAAAGAAGAAAGAGACGGAGGATACAAAGCTTCAAAACAAGCAGAAAACAGCTCTGGACGCTCTTCAGAGGGGAGTCTGGGCGAACGCCAGCCAGCGCTCCGAACACTCACCGTCCGTGAAGCTGATAACGGGAGCGATCATATCTCTAACAGTGGATTTATTAATAGAGCACAGATTCTCTGGAATCCTTTAGATTATCTTGAAAAATAGCAGAAAAAGGATTCCGTTCAGACTGTTACTAAGTGTGTGAGGCAGCAGATGAGTTTCCGAACCGTGCGAAGAGGGACATTAGTCAAAGTCCTCCCACGGAAACAATGAGTTCAGCTACAGGAACTGATTCTAGAAGAGTTTAATGGCAGGTGACTGAAATAGTTCCGACTGACATAAAAATCTAATTAAAAAATCCTGTTCACTGGGGGCAAAACATTTCATTAAAAAAAATCACTTTATTGTTTTATGTTATCAACCAGAGTTACTTGCTAAAGTATATGTACATGTATAAGGTTTATATCCAACTTTGGATGCTTTATCACATTTCCCCATTATGCCAATATTAGATAAGAATGCAATGCATTTTTTTAAATAGTTTTAGTTCCTCTATATTAGGTCTAATTACACACCTAAAAAATTAAACATATATATATATATATATATATATATATATATATATATATATATATATATATATATATATATTGTAGGGGTGGGCAAATATAAATTTGTTTAATCTAGATTAATCTCACTATAATATTGAAAATATATTAGATTAAAATGCTTCATTGGCCAAAGGCCTTCAAAATATGTGTGCCACCCAAAATATGTGTACCCAGAGTGTGTGTGAGGCGCAGCAGTGCGCCCCAGATGCGTTGCGTCTCTGCGAGTGCGTCGATCGTTTATTTTTTCGTCGGCTCTATTTTTTGACGCCCTGCATGCACTGACGGACTGCAAAAATGCCCAGAAATAGTCCAAAAATCTGATATTTTGGGCAAATAAAAAACGTTGCTAATTTAAATGTTTAACAAGAGTGTATAAGCTATTTAGAAATGTATTCCTAAAAACTCATCACGATGACAAGTACTTTTAGAACTTTTAAAGACAAAGATGTGAATTGTAGATATATGATGATGGTGCAGGAAGTGACATCACACACAGAAACATTCAGAAACAAAAAAGTATTTTTGATCCCAAAACTCTTTTTATAAAGACGTGTTAGCCGAGGACAGAGCTCGGGATCGAGTCGTTGAGGCTGTCGCTGCTGAACGAGCTATTCCTGTTTTTATCTGTTAATGAGAGCTCGAGGACACTCCACGTTAACTTCACATAAAGTTAGAACAGATGCTGCTTTTTAATATGTGGTTACAACCCATTGCTGGGAAACGTACAACGTACCTCCCACCGCTTTCATAAGTATTAATACAAGTCAGAAATAGTGTTATATTTAGCAAAAAAAAATGCTTGTTTTACATGTATATGACTTATGAGACATGTAGGTTTGTTAAACACAATATTATTAAGTTGTAAAATTTGAAATATCAGCAGTTTAGGATAGATTTCATGTCATAAGTGCTTAAGGTCAGAATAAGCTACTATTGTCTCTATATATATATATATATATATATATATATATATATATATATATATATATATATATATATATATATATATATATAGTCCCTTGTTTGTAATGTCCTGATAGATGTTCTTCACAGAAAACGAGCAGAGCCAGTGAGTCTCGTAATTTTTCTTTTAACTTAAAGTTAAAACAGGAGCCAAACACCATACAAGGGCTAAAAATGATCTGATATTAGTCTTATGGGTCTCCTGATTGTGACAAGTTAAGATCAAAATACAAACAAGATTTCGGATAATGCTTTAAAAGTCGGATTTTAAAATAAATGTAACTGTCAATCATTTTGTGTTGAGCAGGGAAAGCTGAAAGATTTTCCAATTCCATTTTACTTTTAATAGATGTAAACATAAACAGCTTGGTGAAGCAGATTTCTGATACTGGATGAAGAACATTGTGTCAGTCTAAAAGGCAGATAAATGTGAGCACACTTGAAAGAATGGAACAGCGGGACCCTCGTGGGCCCCGGCAGGAACCCCTTTAAATCAACTCAATATTGCTCATCTCGCTTCTGTAATCAAGCCTCCCACTTGAAGCCGCTTCTATTGTTCTGCCCTTCCTCCCACTGTTTCCTAACTCTCTCTCTCTCTTCCTCTCTCTCTCTCTCAGTCTTTTTCCCCTAATCTCATAAAAATTCAGAGGATACTCCCACATTTCGCTCCTCTCCGCCGCCATTCTTGAGAACATTAAAGCTGATCTCCATGGTGAAGAAGGGAGGATGAACTCTCTGGCCTCTCAAGTATGCACTCAGTGGCACCCTGCTACTCGAGCTGAACCGAAAGCTTTTTCCGAAAGCTTTTAAAAATTAAAACAAAAAAAAAAGTTTGGGACGAGCGGAGGGAGAGTAAATGATGAGAGGCTTTTCTAACCCTTCCGCGTACAAGGAGGGCCTCTTGATGTGCGCACGAAAGAAGACGCTTGCACTTTAAACCATTGCGAGGGTGAACGCGAAACTTGAAATCTCTAAAAATAGAAGGGTTTTATCCCTCTAATGTCTTCTCAAAGGCTTCAGATCAGAGCTGAGCGTAAAATCACAAGCAATGCATGAGTATGACGATGAAGAAATTTCAACATCTGAGAATTTGTCTTGAAGTTATTCGTAAGAACACCACCACCACAGCTCTTATTCCGAACTTTAGTGGTGTTAAGTGAGTCCACTGCAATCATTAGCTGCGTTTCCATTCAACATTTGTGCAAAATTGTATCAAAAGTCCATAAAAAATTATATAATACATTTCTCAATTTCACTGTTTCCATTAAATCATAATTACGCGATTGAAATCAAACAAACTCTTGTGATAAATCGTTAAAAAAAAAAACATTGGGATAGATGTGAACGACGACAACTCAGCAGATATATTCTCATTTCAACAATTGAATTTCAACAATTCCAAAACTATAGAGGCACTTGGAGATCAGATATGCAAAACGTTTATCCAAAGGTTGCATCATTTATGTGTTACACTTATTTACACTGAATCCCTGCTACGTTTGGACAAGCGGGAAAACCGCAGAGGAATCTCGACATGTTTAAATAACTATGCTCCTGTGAACAGAGCCTAAGGGATAAAAATCGTTCCTCAAGTTGTCTCCAGAACTCAAAAGTTAACTCCACTATCAGTCTCTGTGGGTTCAAAAGTCTTGAGAAAGCCTCTGCTTCTGTCACAGTGGGGACGCCGAAGAAAGAGACTGTTACGGCCCTGGCCGTTTTGCAGCGTTTCCCTATTATTTTCTGTCGCCTGCTTGTGCGCGCGCCCGTGCGCGCTTTTGCTTATTCCTCCAGGTGACTCCAGCTGTCCCCTGATTCGCCAGTTGGGACGCCGATCACCAGCGAGCAGGCGGACCACTTCGGCTCGTTTGCGAATCAGCGGCGGCAGCTGGAGTTGAAAAGGAACGCGCCGACACCTGTTCAGGAGCGAGGGCTCTACGGAGTCCTTGACTCATGCGGCGTGGAGAGAGTGGCTCCACTCGGTTGCCGCCCGTTTTGTTCGTTTGTGCTCCCTTTTTGTTTCCTTCCATTGATGGGAGAGCGAGGGCTCTGCGGAGTCCTTAGCTCACGCGGCGTGGAGAGAGTGGCTCCACTCGGTTGCCGCCCGTTTTGTTTGTCCTTGCTCCCTTAGTTTGCTTCCGTTTGTTGCCATTTGAGTTCACTTCTGTTTCCTACCCGGTGTGTCACGTTCGTTGTCTTCTGACTTCCATGGTCTCAGAGACAGCTTAGAATGTCACGTGACATACATTCTGCACGTAGGATTATTTCTGTTATACACACTAGTTTAGCGGTGTGCGCCAGGTTTGTTTATTGTATAACTTCCTAGTTAGGGTAGATTAGTTCTAGCTTTGTGTATGTTATTTAGTTAGCTTAGAATTGTCTGCACTTTCTAGTTAGTTTATGTTTTGTTTTACCTGGCGTCCCTTAGTCTCTGCCCCTGGAGTGTGTGTATTTGTATTTGATTTATTTTACCATTGGAAACACCAGTTCTGTTAATTAAAGCACATTTGATTTGTCAAGTTATTGTTTGTGTCCTGTTGTTCCCGTTTTCATTTCTGTTCCTCCACCTTTTTGTTACACCCCGACCCTAGACTCCACCACCATTTTGGGGTCGTAACAGAGACAATCGCCTCTCATCGCTCCCCTGAGTCCCCCTCCATCTCCTAATCGTTCCCTCTCTCCAAACACAAACAAGTACAGTCCTTCATGCATGCCTGCAGCGCAGATTTGATTACCCACAAACCCTCTGCGAACCCTTTTCCGAGTCTCGTCAGAGAAAGCGGGTCAAGTCGGTGAGCTCACCGGAAGATGATACCGCTCGAATGAAGAGGCGATAAGAGGCCTGACATCTCCAGGGTAGAAAGAGCAGGTTTGTTTGTGGAAAGGGATCTGATTTACACCGGGATTAATCACACAAAAGCAGCGGTTTGACGAGAAGGGCTTCAGGGATCTCCAGGAGGTTTAGTAAACGCTGAGGATTTCTCGGGGCACACGCTGCAGCTTTAGGGGCAATTGATATTGAATGGATGATTGACCCAGAAATGCTCTCTTTCATGTCAATCTGCAGTTCTTTCTCCTACAAACAACGGACTCCTTTACCACTCTCCTTTCACTGCTCCAGAGACACTAAGGAAACAAATGAACAAACCAGTCACGCAGCGGGATTTGGGTGTTTTCTCCCAAACGGCATCAAAACAAACACCTTTCAATCCAAAGAATGAAGTCCAAATTGCAGTTTAATTTATATATATTTATACATCACAGGAGTATGTCTCGCAAGCAGAAGGATCCTTTGAAGGACATTAAATGAAACTTCAACTTCAGAAGTTTGAAACATTAATAAATGATTTTGGAGAGTGCTTTTTCTATAGATTGCCTATTTCCTGTTTTCCACCTAACTCACAGAAAACAATCACATATATTTCCTCTTAATTCACAGAGCACAGAACATAGTCACATATATTAGAGACAGATTTGTATACCGGAAGTAAAACCAGCCAAGCCGCAGCATCTCCTCGAGTCAGAGCAATGCGACTTGCTTTACCTTAAAGGACTTTAAATCCTTTAGCTTCTGAACAACACATTTAAGGTTTAAAATAACTCCAGAAATAATGCTGTTTCACGTGCAATGCAATTGAAAGTGATTCATAAAATGTTTATCGTTACTTTAAACGTATATTTTTATCCGAAACCTGCCTTTTAGACTCCTGGAGCCACAGAAGGGGTCACTTAACTCTGTAGCTAGCAGCACCTGTCAACAAAAGGGAACTTAACAAAAAGAAATAAAACCCACCTGAGCTTCTGTTGCATGCACTCGACTCTTTTATATTTGAGTCAGACAAAACGTAAAATCGATAACGCTTTCTCCATTTCCTCTTTGATGAATCTTCAAAAGGTTAGTGGACGACTCTCAGAGGAGTGTTCAAAAGGAGAGAGGAGGGGCAGAAAAGAAGATAAGGTGAGAAAGACCCCCCTTTCAGAGAAAAAGAGAAGGGGCTAAACAACGTGCTATGGTTTGAAGAAACACTGGAGAGTCTCTGAGCAGATTCAGTTCCCTTTGTGGCTCGCTCTGGTGAAGAGAAAAGACTGAGATATTTTGAAGACATTGTTACTGAACCATCTTCCACATGATGGATTGGCTCGATGAAGTCTCAAGTTTCCACCGATTTCAGATTCTACATCTTAAAGTTTGCCTGAGATCTTACAGTACTGTGCAAAAGTTTTAGGCAGGTGTAAAAACATTCTAAAAATCATCGAACAAACAAAAGAGAAATCTAATTTTAATCAATATTTGGTGAGACCACCCCAACCTTGAAAACAGCAACAATTGGTCTTTTGAAGAAACTCCTTGTTGCTCTAAACATCTTGTAAAAGCAACTACAACTCCTTTACAGATGTAACTTTCTCTCATTCTTCTAACACACTCAATAATATTGAGATCAGAGCTCTATGGGGGTCATGCCATCTCTTTAAGGAACATCCAGTTCTTCTTAATGACGTTGGCTGCATGTTTGGGGTCGTTGCTTTTCTGCAGAATGAATTTAGGCTAGTCTTTTATCTCTCTGATTGTATGTCATGATGGAGCAGTATCTCCTTGTGTTTCTTAACAATGCAAGGACCATTATTCACCCAAATACATTTGCACCCCCGACCACTCATGGCACCTTCACCATGCGTCACTGCTTCCTGCAGACACTCTTTATTATACCACTTTCCAGACCTTCGATGAATAAACTGCCTTCAGCTACAATTATTCACATTTTGGCTCATCAGTCCAGAGCACCTGCTGTAATTTTCTGCACTCTACATTTTTTTTTGGCTTTGAGCATACTTGAGTCTTTTGGTCTTGTCCCTACAATAGAGGCATGGCTTTTGGTTGCAACTCTGCAACTCCTTCCATGAAGATCACTTCTGGCCAGACTTCTCTTGAAAGTATGTATGTTTTGCATATGGGTTTCTCTGGTTTCTGTCAGTTCCAAGCTGATGGTACAGTTGGACATGTTCTGATTCTGAAGGCTAACAAGTTTGATCAGTGTTTGATCACTGCATCTACTATCCTTAGTGTTATTATTAAGAAAAGCTTGAAGAAAGGCCCTTTTGTTTTTAAATCTTAGTGAGATTAAAAAAAGGAAGAGATCTTTTTGATTCAGAAGATATACCTTGTTTTTTGTTGCTGTGCTCAATCCCACCATGATGAGAAAGCTCCCTTCCAAACTTTCCCTAGGTCACAGGTTCCTCAACCAGCTTCAGTCCTCCCACCCAGCCTTACTGTTCATGACTGAGTTTCAGCCTACGTGTGACATTAGCAGCTGTTTGGTGTCATTTTTGGTATGTCGTGATCACACAACATAATCGATCCTAGTTTGAAGACAAAACGTAATATTGGATTGGATTTTCTTCAGTTTGCTCATTTTGCATTTTGAAAAAACAAAGACATAATTATTTATAATTCTGAAAGTTTTCTTTAGTAACAGTATATTTAAATCTACCTAAAGCTTTTTCACATGCAAAATTGCAAAACTTTTGATCTATTACAAAAAACAGCCCAAATCGTGCACCAAAACAGGTGGCATATGCATCTCAGTGGCTCAGTCTCTTTTCTTCTCTCCTTCAATTAAGTATCTCCCAGTATCTTCTACTTCTTTACAGCACATTTCAACCACAATCATAAAGCAGCTCCACTGTGCTACAGTGAAAGTATAATGGCTAAAATTAACGGAGTGTCATTACATTCCCCATGTGAGTAGAAGATTTCACTCTTCTTCACTGACTCTCCTATAAGCAAAATGTCTCATGCTTGTAAAAGGCTTGTTTGCTGTCATACAGCAGCAGGTGTCTATACAGAGAGACTTTAAGATTCTGTTGCTTAGAGCAAGCTGTTTGTTGTAGGATGCAGATTTGTGCCCAAAGTTCACGTTTTTCTACATCTGCATTGTCTGTCCACAACTTCACACTTTCTCTGAAAGAAAGCATGCAGCACATTGCAGGGAATCAATATCTGTGCTGCAATTCTGCTTTCGCAGAATGATCACATCTTCTCACTGACCTAACATGTGAAACATCTGCCATTTCCACTTTTCTACTTGTTGGTGCGAAAAAAGCATGCAACTTTTGTAGAGTATTGTAAATTCCATCTGTACAAAAATAAACTTGTCTGCCATGTGAGGACAGTCTTTAAAGTCTTCCTCACCAGTAGACTCGTTTTCTGAAATTACTTACTGATTTAAAAAAAAAGACAATTTCGCTTAGTTGTAAACAGCACAAAATCTTTTAGAATGAATGCATCTATATGAGGAGTGATCTTTTCGTTCTCCATTTTTTGTCTGTCCAGCTCATCACTCTCCTCCTCTTTTAACTGAACTCCAAAGCTTTTGAGGGAAAGAAAAATCACCTTTCACCCTGCATGGAGCTTGAGAGCGTGGTGCATTTGTGAATGTGTGAGCATGCTCGCGTGTGTGCGTGTGTGTGTGTGTGTGTGTGTGTGTGTGTGTGTGTGTAGGTGCTTGCCGGACCTGTGCTGAATGCGTTATCAGTGAAGCACTGTGAGAAGCAAAGCTCTGGCAGGCCTGAAATGCATCCTGACAGGCTCAAACATCAAAGGAAGCCTGACGACTCCGCTCTTAACCTGGAGTCAATGGAGGAAATTACTGAGGAGAGAGACGGCTCTCCTTCTGAAGAGTCGGACCTCTCAAAGTAAGCTAAAAAATGACTGCTGACAAAATGAAACACTCGTTCCTTCCACTATCAGCACCCGTTTGGTATAATACAGTCTGAGAGTTTTTTTCTACCTGATTATGTGATGAAATGGACTTGAAAAAATGGTTTGAAATTGACATTTTCCTAGTAGTTTGTGCTATTTTTCGTGTTTATGTTGTAAGAGTCTGCAGCACTTGGAGTTTTGTTGGCTGTGTGTAAAAGAAACCATCCCAATGTTGGTTCTTGAGTGGATGATATCACATGATTACTCACGATGGAGTAATTTGGATAACAATCAATTCGTTTTCAGGTTTTTTTTTAAACGATTGTAAGCACGAGTCTGACTTTCAGGCACAAAAAAAAGATCAACGTTTAATCGATGGCGTGAATGGAAGCAAAATCATCTAAAGATACACCGTGTGTGTCCTCCAAAGAAAATGTGAGCTTTTTCCAGCTGAGAGGGGGCGAGTGGAGACTGGCACACGGGACCCGCGCCAGACTGTCCGAGGTGCCAGCTCTCAGATGAGGATGCCAGCGGATGGGTGTGTCCTTACTAACCAGCAGGAGCTCCAGACTATAATCTTCCAGTAAAGCTCTCTCCCTCTCTCAAACACACCACAATGAAGCTAAATCAAAAATCTATGCTCTCAATGGCCAGTCGATATCTCATCAAGCAGTCACCATGCCCAAGCTGGCAGGTAATGCATCCCTCCCTCTCCTCTCGCGCTCTCTCTCTCTCTCTCTCTCTCTTTCTCTCTCTCACAAAGACAACTCGAGCGTGTAGATTTGCACTGCACAACATTCAAAACTCAACTCAACTTTATTTATAAAGCCCTTTAAACAAAACAAGGTCCACCAAAGTGCTGAACAAAGCCTAAAATTAGTAAAAGCACATAGCAAATATCAGACATAAGACAAATAATATGGATCACAGTCCAAGATTCCAACTCAATTAAAAGCCAAGGTGAAAAAATATGTTTTAGAAGACTGAAAAGGCTCTGTCACCTCTCAGTTTCCTCTTGGTCTTAGAGACAACTAACCTTTTCTGATTTGTAGACCTGAGGGAGCGAGGAGCGGTGTACACCTGGATGTGGTCAGACTGGATTTGGAGCGAGACCATGAAGATATTTAAAAACAAATAATTTTTTTTTAAAATCAGTGCGTAAACGAACTGGGAGCCAATGAAATGATGCTAAAATGGGAGTAACATGCTCTTGTTTCTGTGCACCAGTTAAAAGACGGGCGGCAGCATTCTGGACTAACTGCAATCGAGCAAGTGATCAGGCCCTTCTTTAACTGAGCAGCAACTCAACTCCTAGTTCAGGTTCTGGTCCTCTCATGTCTGGACTACTGGCTACTGGAGTACAAAACCATCTCCAGATCAGCCCCTGATTACCTCCATGAGCTCCTCCACTCCTACATGTCCTCCAGAAGCTCTTACACTCCTACATGTCCTCCAGAAGCTCCTACACTCCTACATGTCCTCCAGAAGCTCCTACACTCCTACATGTCCTCCAGAAGCTCCTACACTCCTGCATGTCCTCCAGAAGCTCTTACACTCCTACATGTCCTCCAGAAGCTCTTACACTTCTACATGTCCTCCAGAAGCTCCTACACTCCTACATGTCCTCCAGAAGCTCCTACACTCCTGCATGTCCTCCAGAAGCTCTTACACTCCTACATGTCCTCCAGAAGCTCCTACACTCCTACATGTCCTCCAGAAGCTCCTACACTCCTGCATGTCCTCCAGAAGCTCTTACACTCCTACATGTCCTCCAGAAGCTCTTACACTTCTACATGTCCTCCAGAAGCTCCTACACTCCTGCATGTCCTCCAGAAGGTCCTACACTCCAACATGTCCTCCAGAAGCTCCTAGACTCCTACATGTCCTCCAGAAGCTCCTACACTCCTACATGTCCTCCAGAAGCTCCTAGACTCCTACATGTCCTCCAGAAGCTCCTACACTCCTGCATGTCCTAAAGATTAGCTTGGCGGCTATACAAAGATTAATTAGTAAAAATTCCCTGGAAGACCAGCAAAACGGTGCATAAAAATCTATAAACATACAGGGATGAACTTAAAAGAAAATGAAAAAGACAAACCATACAATTGTTTATATTAATTAATAGTTTATTTGAATTATCCACTTTTTGACCAACATTAGACATGTGAATGAAGTAATTAAACAATTTTTTTCATCCAAAAATATGTTTGCTATCTCCTCTTACTTTTTTAACTTTTTTACTTTTACAGATCTGACAACTATGTTTTGTCAGAGTTGTGCTACACGCAAAGTCCTAGTACGTCTCATTTTATTTTCCAGCAGACTTTTGCATGATGTGAGCAAACTGTACACTTTTGCTTAATTCAAGCAAAACCATCTACATATTAAAATGTTAAAAACATGTCGTTTTTATTCAAAATCTATTTGTTTTATTTTTCCATCTTTTGATTTTGTAATGCATTTGGATTTCAATATAACTAGACTGTATAAACAAACGGCTGAACAAAGAAAGTGTTCATTTACAAAATCACATAACAATCTAGTCAATAAATTACAGCAAACAGCTAATTTGGAAGAACTTTTTTTTACTTACATAGTGGGACTTTAAATCAAGTCATTTTCTACGATTTTAGCTAAAAGCAAGTCCTAACGGAGTAAAATGTTCTTATCGATCAACATTTTTTACATAATTTAGGCAGTGCAAAGCTTATACCTACAAATTAAAATCAGCGTTTTAACAAAAACAAATTCCACCTTACACTATGAGTGCCTTTTGACTAGAATGAATTAAGAAAAACATCTATATAAAAATAAACTAACTAACTTAACTAAAGACACTAAACAGCTAATGTGGACGGAAAAAACCTACATAGTGTGGCTTTAAATCTTGTTGATTTTTTTTTATAAAGCAAGCCCTACAAAAGCATAATTAGCACCTCCATCAACACATTTAGCTTGCTTTAAGCAAATTGTAAATTGTAGTGCAAAAGTCTATATATATCTTTTTTTTTCAACTCAATCCTGACTCTTTCCCCTCAAAAACTTCACTCCTTCTCTTTCCTCCCCCTCAGTTCCCCTTTTCTATTAATTAACACCGTCCTGTCCTGACGTACGTGTATATGATTGATTAATGTAATTAATATGATGAACGTGAAATAAATAAATAATCAATAAAATAAATTAAGAGCTTCCATCTAGAGGAATAGTCACTATATAATACCTTCATTTCCCTGGAAAGAGCAAAACTGACCAACTTATACGCAGCACCTCCCTTCTCATGGGGTTATATATATTAAATCATTACAAAATCTGGAAAAAAAAAACCCAACAACAACAAAAAACACTCAACGAATGCAAATATAAAAGTGTCACAACAACCCAATTCCCTCTAAAGTCCCCGAAGTGACTCCTTAACCCAATCCAAAAGAAAATCCGAGGCCAGGGCAGAAATAGCACCTAACACTTCACGCTGACCGCTAATCTCTCGTGATTTTTAGCCCTGGCTAGTGGGCCACGTCTTTACTTCACCTTAATCTGATCGCTCCTGCCCTCGGTTTCTGTTCTGAGCAGCTAACCGGATTAGAAGCGATCTTGTTAACCTCTGCTGTGTTCCCAAAGCGCTCCGGGATTCACCGCAGAGGCCCGGCGAGACAAAGGAACAGCCCTTAACGTTCTCTCTGGGATGCAAATCGTGTTTGCTTTGAGTTTGTTTGTAACGTCTGCAGCCTTCAATCTCTCTGGTCTGGTGCCTTCAGGACACAAACCCTCTCCGAACTCACGCCATCGTCTCTTCATCTGTGAGGAACCTTCCAGGATGAGTTGATTTCATAGTTCAAACTCCTGAAACAAGTTCTCTCTTCATATAAAGATGCTCTTAAAATCACACATCCACTCAGGCCATCACGGAAGGTTAACACTTCTAAATACGACAAACCTGTCCAGTTTGGACGTAAAAGTAAAATACATTTTCCGCCTATCACTACCAAATCTGTGAAATTGCATTTTACCCACAAGGGTTGCACATCTTTCAGGGATAAACGGTTGGATTTGCATCTAGATACACAGTTTAAGATTCGATTAAATGATATCCTTTCATTATCGACCTATTGGGTTAAAATAGATATGATCTAAAGGCGATTCGATTCAAAAGCATAAATTGACTGAAAAAATGTATTTTCATCAGATATTTTGCTAAACAAGCCCATTTCCTTTGAATATGTTGTTCTTTTAAACATGCAAAAGACCACATTCTCAAACAAGGAGAAAGATAGATTACATTAAGCCTAGAAATATTTATTTCAAACATAAACGGGAAGTGCATGATAAAGGCTCAAAATTAAGCTCCTGGCATCTAACTGATATTTACAGCTGTGGCAGAACAAACATCAGCTGTAATATTCTAGGAAATATATATTTTTTACAGTATTATATTCATATATTCATCTTATCTTATGATGTGTCACATGCTCCTGAGCTCCTCAATCAATCGTAGTGTATCTTAAATACTTTACTTTGCACCGTTTGGGAGACACCTTTACTCGGCTGCTCTCTCGCTTGTTTATTTCTGTAAAAAAATACTGTACTTATGTGGTTTGTATTGTACGTATGTTGTTTGCACGGATGGCTCCAGTGTACCAGAGGAAATTCCTTGTGTGCACACACACACGACAATAAAGCTGATTCTGATTCTAATGGAGCAGTTGGTAACGTGGCAAAGGAGACTGATGTGATTGGCCGCTTGTCAGCATTCGATCTGCTGATTGGCTGTTTTTGTGCTGATGCATAAACCTGAAACAACTTGAGTATTTAACTTTACAGTCTTTCACAGGGGTTTATTTCTCATATGATACACTATGAAACACTATATTTATTATTTAATACACTATACAGCGTAGTGTGCATGTTATATATGAACACTTAACTCTCGTGTGGTGTTGATATTATTGTTACTCAGGCAGAGTTTGGGCTCTGGTGAATCCATTGATTTTTAATCTAAATCAAGACATTTTGTGTTAAAATACTTAAAAGATATTTACTTTAGCCAGGAAACAAGAGATTTAAACAGCAAATATGCTTTATTTATTGTTTTTAACCTTATTTCTTCACATTTAAGATGGAAACCATGTGTGGTGTTCTCATTATTGTTACTTTGGCAGGGCTGGCGAATCTGCTTTTGAGACTTTTAATTCACACAGTCATAGAATTCTATACTAAAATCTAAAATTGCATGTTTATGTGTGATTTCTGTTTGTGTGAGAAAACAGAATAAAGGTAAAGAATCCACCATTCTCTCTCTTTTACCTGCTCGAGGAGAAACAGTGTTTTTCACTAAAAAATGATCCAAAGCCACGGAATCTCAGTCTCAAATAATAATTGCTTGCAGAATTTTTCTTTTGATGAAAACTGGAAACGGGTCCCACAGACCCGAACACCACACAAGGGTTAAAAAATGTCCAATTTCAATCCCAGAAGTGTTTTCTACGCACACGGAGCATACAGATGAGACACTTTTCAACAGCCTGCAAACGTTGCAATGCATTTGTGGCTCCTTCTGAACTCCTCGACTCTACTTTGACTGTGCAAAGTGGAAAGAGTTCCGCCGCCTGCAACTATCTGTACTCCTCAACCAATCAGCATCAAGCATCCGAGAGCCTTGCGCATATATTAAAGGGTTCATTACCGCACGAATGAAACAGGCCTGTTTTCCCCCCTGTTTTGGCACATCAAACAACTTTCTTAATGATGTAATTAATATTTGGAGTTTTCATCTTAATTGTGCGAAGCAGGCGCGCTCATTTGCATGGGCTAACGAGAGGGATGCTTCCATTACAGGTAATTAGGTGCTCGAGAGGTGAGTGTGAGGAAGGAAAAAGAGTCGGATGGGGAGGATCTAGAACGCCGTCGAGTTCCCGTCTGACATGAAAGATGTGCGTTTAAAAAGATACTCATCTGAGTGCTCTTCTGATGCTTTAGAATACCAAACTTTTACGATAATACAAGATAACGAGAAGCTCTGAGCTCCTCAAGGACACTACCGCCTTCTGTGCTTTCACCCCAGTCTGAGCGGGCGGGGTTCGTTGATAGCGCGGTTCCGGACGTCTCCTGCTTGTGACTGAATCTATCTCTACTTCCCCTTTTCCCATCTGATGATGTGACGTTCCAGAGCTTTGGGGCTCTATATGAGTCTGAACTTGCGGTTCCTCCCGTACTGCGCAGGATTACCATTGCAACAACGAGGCATCAGTAGGGTAAAACTAACCTGTCTCAGGACGGTCTAAACCAGCACACGTTTCCTGTTAGTGGGGGAACAATCCAACGAGGTCCTTCGCTGTCGGCTCTTCCTATCATTGTGAAGCAGAATTCACCAAGCGTTGGATTGTTCACCCACTAACAGGGAACGTGTGCTGGGTTTAGACCGTCGGGAGACAGGTTAGTTTTACTCTACTGATGCCTCGTTGCAATAGTAATCTTGTGCAGTACGAGAGGAACCGCTCTTTCTCCTCTGTTGGATTTACTAATCTAGTCCTGCTTCTTGTGATCGGAGAGAGCGAGCTGGAATATATCGTGAGAGGAGACTGCTCAGGTAGAACGGAGCCAAGCCATTCAGCGCCTTAAAGGCAAGGAGCAGTATCTTATAGTCAATGTGATATTGTACAGGAAGCCAATGAAGAGAGCACAGAACCGGTGTAATGTGATCATATTTATTTGTTCTTGTGAGAACTCTAGCTACTGCGTTCTGGACTAACTGTAATTTTTGTAGCGTGGCGACCGAACAGCTGGCTAACAGAGTTACATTAATCATTCTGGAGATCATGAAAGCATGCACTCATTTTTCTGCAACGTACTCATCAGAACTAGTTTCAGACGGTCCAGGTGCTCGCTGACAGCTTTACATGACTAAATATTTCTCATGAACTACTGCTACAGTTTTAGAGTTGATGACGTTATGTTGTGTCTATGTAAATGTGTTGAATGTGCTTGTTGCTATGGCTTCTCCCCCCTGATCTCACACTGCTCTGACTGAAGTACAGCGTGAGAAGGGCATGTTTTTTTTCAGACAGCTTTCCTGGTGTATATTTCCTTATTTCATGTGCCCCCCCCCCCCCCCCACCACCTCCACCTTGTAATGTGATGTCTATATCTTGGTCGGAGGGATTCAATTTCACTGCATTTAACAGTGTAGTGACCAATAAAAGCATTACTCAATTCTGTTCAATTCAATTAAATTATTTATATTTCTTTAACCTGATGAGGAAATTGGAATTATTTATCTGTTAAAAGATCTATTTCATGCTCAATTATGGTAACTTCAAAAAGTGTGAACATAAAATTTGCATGAAAATCAATTATAAAAGAACACCAATAACACTGTATCAACGTCAGATTGTGAATAAACAATGAAGGCACTTTAAAGTTTTATTTAAAAATCGGTTCTTTAACACATAACGTCTTTGGGTCCCCATTAGTTGCTCTTAGTAGCACCAGAAACCTCAGTATAGGTAATAACACTCCTACTAAAACATGCTCTCCGCTAACGTGCTCTAAAATAGTTCTATTGAATGATAATAGGACTAGAAAGAAAAAAAACCTAACACTCGCCAGAGCAGATATCGCCAGACACTCGCCAGAGCAAACGTGTAAAAGAGAAAGACAGCATGTGCTGCCTCACTGACCTGTCTGTCTCTCTGTGATGTGATGGCTATATCTATATAAATCTATATCTCAGAGGAAGGGTCCAATCTCTCTGCGTAACAGTGCAGTGACCAATAAAAGCATTATTCATCATTCATTCAGTAATGTTGAGAGTTATTGTCTTACTATCTGGACACTTTTACACTCTGTCACTTCAACTCTGACATTGCTCTGTATATACTGTCATATTCTATTTTTACTGTCATATCTTATTTATTATTTTATATTTTATTTTATCTTACTCTATTCTACTTGATCTTATTTTGTATTATATCTTTAAATATTTCTCTTCTCCATTTTTATATAGAACTTATACTTTTTTTTGTTGGACAGTCATTAAAAAACATTTCACTGCATGTCATGCCATGTGTGTATATGTATGTGAGAAATAACATTTGGTTTGATTTGATTTAATCAGAAGTTAACGAGAGCCAAGAGTTCGGAAATAATGAAACCTTTTCGGTCTTTGAGAGATGTGAACTCAATTACAGAATATTCATTCGGTCAAAAACTTTCCAAGTGCAAAGAATTAAAGGATGGAATTATGTGGGTTTTTTTTCATAAAAACTTTTTATACACCCAATTTTTTTCCTTGGTTGGATTATTTGAGTGTATTCTATATGAGAAAAACATGATATTTTGTTAAAGACACCAAACGTAAGTCTTTAGTTGTCATTTTAAAGCTTTAAAAAAGTAAGGATAAAGCTCCAACACAATAATTGATGTTTAATGCCTTCAGATCCATAATTCTATAGTGCAGTATTATATGTTTAAAAAGATCAGAAGGTGTAAGCAGGGCATTTACTGAATGAAAAACAAATATAAAATGTATTAAATTGAATTAAAACAAACTTAAACAGATCAAGAAAATGCTTGTTATGTTTTGCTTTTACTTTTAATTAGATTTAAAGTGACTATTTGACACTATTCATGATTAAGGTTGGAATAAAATTTTTAGATAATCTAAGATCTTTAAACCGTTTAATTCAAATTGTGTTCTCATATTTATTTTATTTTGCCGGACTACTTAAAAATAGAAAAATGTATAGAGTACATTTTTAAACAAACGTAAAAGACTGAATTACAGTGATTACATTTACAGTTTACTGTTTAAGTGTCTGGAACATTACACACTTCTTTTTATGTAATTACGTAAATTATGTTACATTAATTATGTAAATAAGTATTTGAACACCCTGCTATTTTACAAGTTCTCCCACTTAGAGATCATGGAGGGGTCTGAAATATTCAGCGTACATTTCATGCGTGCATGTACAAGAGTAATCCAGAAGTCACAATATATGATTTTTTAACTATTTATTTGTATGATACAGTACCTACTGTATGATAATTATTATAGACTACTGTACCAAGTATTAACAATGATTTTCTCAGGTGTTCAAATACTTATTTGCCGGTGTATCATATAAATAAATAGTTAAAAAATATATTAAAATAAATAAAATGTCTCTCACAGAGGACATACACATACGCTGAACATTTCAGACCCCTCCATGAGCTCTACATGGGAGAACTTGCAAAATAGCAGGGTGTTCAAATACTTATTTTCCTCGCTGTATACAACCGATTATTCTTATTAGAATCAATAAATCAAATTCTCCAATAAATTCTGCTCTAAATACAATCGTTTTACTTCTACTTGAAATAAACGCTTAGCACAATTAAAGGTAGAATAAAAGAGCAAGAAATATACCAAAAATAAAAAAATAAAGTGTAAGAATGGCCATCGAAGCTACTGCCAACCAGCTACAACTCAACTGGCAGGAATCGAATCATTTAAAAAGACAAGGTGCACAGTCTAAAAGTCCCTGAAATATAAATATCTGCATTTGTTCTAAGATTATGGATCTCTCCGCTCCGCATCAGCTCTATTTTCAGCTCGTAAGCCTCTTCAGAGCAACCTACACATGAGACGAGGGGTCAGAGGCTATCGCGTACACCTGCTCCCACTCCGCACGCTCACAGAGACGCTCGCATGAGCGCGCCCACAAACGCACACACACACGCACTCGCTCGCTCGCTCTCTTTAACGGCTGCACGCATGCAAAAAAGCAAAAACCACATGCACAGAAGATTTCTCTCTCTCTCTCTCTCTGTCTGTCTGTCTCTCTCTTGTCTCTCTTTCTCTTTCCCCTCTCTCTCTCACTCTCTATCCTTCCCTCTCCACTCTCCTTCTCCCCCCTCTAGCTCTCTCTCTGCCTCTCTCTATCTGCTCTCTCTTTCCATTTCTCCCTTACACCTCTCTCTCTCTACCTTTCCGCTCTCTCTGTCTGTCTCTCTAACTTTCTCTCTCTATTCTCTCTCTCCTTTGCTCTCTACTCTCTCTCTCCTCTCTCTAGTTCTCTTTGTCTATCTCTATCTCCTTGCTCTTTCCCTTTCTCCTTTACACTTCTCTCTCTCTCTCTCTTTCCCTTTTAATCTCTCTCCCTTTCCTCTGTATGTCTGTCTGTTTTTCTCTCTTTCCCTTACATCTCTCTCTCTCTCTCTCTCTCTCTCTCTCTCAGTAGCTACGATTGATCCAAAACCACAACGGTCTGCATGCAGTTAAAAATACACCTGCACGGCTTCTAATAGCTTGAAAAAGCAAGTCATAATTTGCATAAATATAAATATATATATATAAAAAAAAAAACACTGACTGAGCGTCTGCAGAAATCAAAGGTTTTCCGGTTAAGCGATTAAAGCGAGTGCATGGAAGGTGAACCGGCGGAAAGCTTTCAGGGGGAGACTCACAGCGAGTGTTTCTGAGAGAGAAGAGTGCTGCTCAACACCAACATCCAGCGCTCTTTCCACCCTCAACACCTCGCGCTTAATTCAGAGTGACAGCTGCGAGTGTGTTTGCATCCACCGAGGAGGGAGCGAGGGATGGAGGGATGGATAGAGGGAGGGAGGGTAGGGACCATGTGGAGGGCTAATGGTGGACCCGTGTGAAAGTATTTGAACGCCCAAAGGTAACAATGAAATATATTTTGAAGGTTTGGCTGTATGCGTGTTTGGAGTTCAAAGGAGACTGGTGTGGAGAGAGCGTTTGGAGGGGTGGGGGGTGGGATCTGTAGAGCAAGATCGACATCAGTACAGGTGTCCTGGATGCTCATGGTCCTCGAAATAGGTCAGTGTAAGCCAACATTGAGCAATCACAAGCATCCTGACTCAAACTCTCCATTAGGTTCTCCAAGCACGTGTTTCTGGTTTTTAGAAGAAATTTGGAACTTTGGTGAGCAATGACACATATTGAGAAAAAATATCCGCTTTTCCAGGAAGAAATAGCCCCATGGATGGAAAACCAAGGCTCAGTATCTTAAAGGGACAGTAGCAATCTGGTTTTAATCACCATATTTTACTCTACTGCTGCTTTGCTCCAACATGTTTCCTATTCTTCTACAATTTTACAAAGAAGATCCTGGTAGTGCTCGTGTTTTTGAGATTTTTGTATTAAACTTGAAACTGTGACAAGCTCCAACTCCAAACACGGAAAACAGTGCTTAGGATCCTAAAGAGACAGTAACTCTCCAACTAAAATATTTTCCTCTTCTCCTGCTTGCTTAAGAAATTATTATATATATAAATAAATAAAAAAACGCTTTAATCACATCAAGATTTTGGATTTTGGGAATTAAACCTGAAACTGTGACATAGTGAAACACTATAAGCTAAAAAAACTGGTTTTCCCAGAAATAATAAACTCCAGAGACGGAAAACCACCTTTAAGGGCTCACCATCTTAAAGGGACAGTAACCCATAAATGAGCTTTTATCCTTATCTTTTACTCTTCTGATGTTTGTTAAAAAAAAAAGTTTTATATTGTTCTACAATTTTGCAAAGCAGGTAGTGCCCATCTATTTTTATCACATCTTAAACACAAGCGGCATTAACACACATATTAGTATTAGTTTTTATTTCATATGTTTTATTTAAATTCACATTCCATATTTTTTTTAACCACGCAGGTCCTACTAGTTCTCATTAAAAAAAAATCACATCGAGATTTCAGATTTTTGGATTAAACCTTAAACTGAGATCAGCTCCAACACCAAATAAGAAAGAAAGAAATAACTCCAGGGATGGGAGAGCATCTTAAAGCCACAGTAACCCACAAAGTAAAATTCTGCGTTCATTTACTCATCCTTCTCTTGTTTCAAACACATTTCGATGACTGCTTTCCAGCGTGTGCTCAACAAACGAAAAGAAAAAAAATCCCAAGTGGCAACTCATCCGCTCCCTGCCAACAAACTCCTCAAAAAAAATGGTCTGCGCTTTGCAAAAAAGAACCAAATTACACCAACAACTAGAATACATTCCAATGCCACAACTGAAAGCAACACTTTCACATGCTGCCTCTCTCTCTCTCTCTCTCTCTCTCTTCCCATAAGACGCTCAAACACAGAGTTGGCTTCCTATGAATAAAGCCGCTGCTTGCAAACCTCTCCGAAAAAAAGGAAGTTTTCCATGTAAGGAAAGCAAGGACAAAAGCCCAGCGTGCGTTTCTCCTCTTACCTTTCATTGCTGAAATCACAAAATACATCATTAAGCTCGGCGGTCCATTGGGCGAGCGGGGATCCAGCGAGAGTTTCAGCAGCAGCTGGCCAGCATTGCTCTGCCGCTCGCTCCAGCACATCCAGCACACCGAATCCA
>UELW01000367.1:452408-518023 GCA_900490495.1 Danionella dracula
CACATCCAAACTTTCCTGAAGCACAACTCCCTTCCCCCACACATCCAAACTTTCCTGAAGCACAACTCCCTTCCCCCACACATCCAAACTTTCCTGAAGCACAACTCCCTTCCCCCACACGTACAAACCTTGCTGAAGCACAACTCCCTTCCCCCACACATCCAAACTTTCCTGAAGCACAACTCCCTTCCCCCACACATCCAAACTTTCCTGAAGCACAACTCCCTTCCCCCACACATCCAAACTTTCCTGAAGCACAACTCCCTTCCCCCACACATTCAAACTTTCCTGAAGCACAACTCCCTTCCCCTACACATCCAAACTTTCCTGAAGCACAACTCCCTTCCCCCACACATCCAAGCTTTCCTGAAGTACAACTCCCTTCCCCCACACATCCAAACTTTCCTGAAGCACAACTCCCTTCCCCCACACATCCAAACTTTCCTGAAGCACAACTCCCTTCCCCCACACATCCAAAATTTCCTGAAGCACAACTCCCTTCCCCCACACTACAAACTTTCCTGAAGCACAACTCCCTTCCCCCACATATACAAACTTTCCTGAAGCACAACTCCCTTCCCCCACACATACAAACTTTCCTGAAGCACAACTCCTTCCCCCACACATCCAAACTTTCCTGAAGCACAACTCCCTTCCCCCACACATTCAAACTTTCCTGAAGCACAACTCCCTTCCCCCACACATCCAAACTTTCCTGAAGCACAACTCCCTTCCCCCACACATACAAACTTTCCTGAAGCATAACTCCCTTCCCCCACACATCCAAACTTTCCTGAAGCACAACTCCCCTTCCCCCACACATCCAAACTTTCCTGAAGCTCAACTCCCTTCCCCCACACATCCAAACTTTCCTGAAGCACAACTCCCTTCCCCCACACATCCAAAATTTCCTGAAGCACAACTCCCTTCCCCCACACATCCAAACTTTCCTGAAGCACAACTCCCTTCCCCCACACATTCAAACTTTCCTGAAGCACAACTCCCTTCCCCTACACATCCAAACTTTCCTGAAGCACAACTCCCTTCCCCCACACATCCAAACTTTCCTGAAGCACAACTCCCTTCCCCCACACATCCAAACTTTCCTGAAGCACAACTCCCTTCCCCCACACATCCAAACTTTCCTGAAGCACAACTCCCTTCCCCTACACATCCAAACTTTCCTGAAGCACAACTCCCTTCCCCCACACATCCAAACTTTCCTGAAGCACAACTCCCTTCCCCCACACATCCAAACTTTCCTGAAGCACAACTCCCTTCCCCCACACATCCAAACTTTCCTGAAGCACAACTCCCTTCCCCCACACATTCACACTTTCCTGAAGCACAACTCCCTTCCCCTACACATCCAAACTTTCCTGAAGCACAACTCCCTTCCCCCACACATCCAAACTTTCCTGAAGTACAACTCCCTTCCCCCACACATCCAAACTTTCCTGAAGCACAACTCCCTTCCCCCACACATCCAAACTTTCCTGAAGCACAACTCCCTTCCCCTACACATCCAAACTTTCCTGAAGCACAACTCCCTTCCCCCACACATCCAAACTTTCCTGAAGCACAACTCCCTTCCCCCACACATCCAAACTTTCCTGAAGCTCAACTCCCTTCCCCCACACATCCAAACTTTCCTGAAGCACAACTCCCTTCCCCCACACGTACAAACCTTGCTGAAACACAGCTTCCTTCCCCTACACATCCAAACTTTCCTGAAGCACAACTCCCTTCCCCCACACATCCAAACTTTCCTGAAGCACAACTCCCTTCCCCCACACATCCAAACTTTCCTGAAGCACAACTCCCTTCCCCCACACATCCAAACTTTCCTGAAGCACAACTCCCTTCCCCCACACATCCAAACTTTCCTGAAGCTCAACTCCCTTCCCCCACACATCCAAACTTTCCTGAAGCACAACTCCCTTCCCCCACACGTACAAACCTTGCTGAAACACAACTGTTCTGATCATTTAAGAATAGGAATTCCTGGATGTGTTTTATACACATGTCAAGCAACATTTCTACAAATACCAGAAGTTGTAATTTATGATAAAATTGTTCTACATTTTATTTAGAGCCCTTGCTCGAGGTGAAAATTTTTTTACCTAAAAATTCCACATAACCGAATATTATCTGAAAACGTTTGCAAGGGGTACCAGAAATCACAATATTTATTTTCTTTTTGTTAATGGCATGGGCTGAAATGTGAAAAAAAAATAAGAGTTATTCTAAAAATATAAATGGTATTGTAAAAATCTGAATGTACCAACCACAAGTTAACACCAATAATTACATAACCACAAAACAAAAATAAAAATCAGAAGTCAAATACATGGCGTTTTGAATCCCCCAAAACCTCTTTAATCAATTTCAATGTGCTTTAAAGCTCAAGACACGTGATTGACTGCACGTTAAACACTGTAACAAAGCGTTAAGGTGATGCTCCAGGGTGAGCATCTTCTGGGAAAGATCACGTTCACCTTCTTTCCCCCGATAGCTACGATAAGTTATGAAGAATTCGGTTCTATGGGAGCAGGAAATGCTCTAAGAACATGACCTGTTTTCATGAACGACATAAAACATTATACTGAGGTGAAGCCTGACTCTTGTTTACACCAACTTTCATTCACAATAATGCCTCAGGGATGTCTAGAATCTGATCTGATTCAATCAAACCCTTCAAAGCTTCCTCTAACCAAATTATCCCATCAAACAATACCCCAGGAACTGCTGGCCAGCGAGAGCCAAACATCCTCTCTGTCAATCTCGATCGCCCGTCTCTCTCAGTAAAACACAACAGCTCGAGTCAAGTGCCTGGCTCTCCACCTCCTGATTAATTCAAGCAAATGTATTTATTGTAAACAACCCCTGTGGGATGCAATTCAATTGAGAGGGGACGCAGAGCATCCACTGGTGCCCCCGAGGAGTCAGGCGGAGGACTGCAGCCGATAATGGGCTCATTAGCAGTCTGTCAGTAGCAGCCCACGCACGGGCAGAACAGCCGCTGATCCTGGATCTGCTTTAACTCCTGCCTCTCTCCCACACTCTAAACTCGGTGCTGAGGAGGGGATGTTTGCCAATCGATGGGGTACACATGCACATCTTTAAATCAGGTCTTTAACCTCTATATAGCACTGTCCTCAGACACTTGGATGATTAAAACATTCTAAAAGTTGGATTGCTTTGTTTAAAGAAACCACATTGTAAGAAATTAAGCACAAGAATCATAAATGGATGCTGATGTGTCAAGAGACATTACGGATGTATGCTCAGTACAAGTATTCATTCATTCATTCATCTTCATGTCGGCTTTATTCCCTTTTCAGGGTCGCCACAGCGGAATGAACCGCCAACTCTCTGGCATATGTTTTACGCAGTGGATGCCCTTCCCTGCCGCAACCCATCGCTGGGAAACATTCACACTTTTAACTCTATGGGCAATCGTTCTTAGTCAATTCACTTATTCCGCATGTCTTTGTTCTTGTGGGGAAATCGGAGCACCCGGAGAAAACCCACGCGATCACGAGGAGAACATGAGAACTCCACACAGAAATGTCACCTGCCCCAGCCGAGCCTAGAACCAGCGACCTTCTTGCTGTGAGACGACCGTGCTACCCACTGCGCCACCGTGACGCAGTACAAGTATTGTTACTGAAAATAATATTTTAATTTACAAATGTACATTCTGTCCCAATTTTGTTGTTTGTGCTATTGTATCTATTTCCTCTCTCCAGTTCTTCAATTGCGTACGCATAAATCTGGTTGCCAGATTGCTAGAACAGTTTATGATTGTGTCTTAGTGGTACTACATTTCAAAGCATTATCTATGGTTTAAAACATTCAAGATGAATTTAGAAACAAAAAAGGGCCAAATTAGTAGGTGCTTCTGAAAGACAGTTAAAAAAAAAACAGACACACAGAGAAAAAGCTCATATTGAACAGTTTTTGAATAGTGTAAATGTTCAAATCTTGTCTAAAGTTATGATAGATTAAAACGTAAGTGTTGAAATATTAGGAAATTCAAACATCTTTGGTGCATTTCTGGAACTTTTTTACATTTACTTGATGCCAGAAAACAAACTCTTTTCACCTGAAATGACCCATTTTTTCCTGCAGTTCCCACGGTTTATGACTCCGCCTCTGGAGCCAGAGGTCAACTCGGAGACTCTCTGGAGAATTAAAATGTTTCAAACACTGATGTCAGTTTTCTGTAAAATTATTACTTTACCTGTTTCAAGTTTCTTCTGATCTACAGTGAAAAATATGAGCACAAAATTATCTACACTTATTTGTAAAATAGATAAATCTTTGTTTATATATATATATATATATATATATATATATATATATATATATATATATCTGTTACTATTTCACGTGTGAATCAGCTGGCATTTCTTGTGATTCACAGTGAAAGATATGAGTAACCATTTTCTATGTTTTAATTTTAATATGATTTCTGCATCTAGATCTGGGAGAATAATCTGCAAAAATGAAAAAGTAGTGTTTTTTATTTTTGTATAAATGTATCATTATTTTTATTGAATTCATAATTAAAGTTTCACATTAATTATCTACCATTTATTGCATTTAAAGTGAAAAATATGAGCAATAATTGTCTTTATAGATGTATAGTCAGGCAATTAATCAGCCTAATTTGTTGTTAAAAACCTGAAAATGGTTTATTATTTATTTTTTATTTTGGTATGGCGTAGTGAGCTTCAGTTTGTTCCATGTTTGACTCTCCTAAATAACCGACAACATTGCTCTTCCTTGTTCTCAAGAGAGGCAAAGTTCCCAGGTTTTAGAAAGCATTTTTTTAGGTAAACACACCAATGTTTCCTCTATTTTTTGTAAAGTTAGCTTTTTGCTGTCACAAATCCAAGATATTGATCAATTTGTCTAGCATAAGCTGAATTTGTTTTAGAAAGAGTTTGCATTTTATTAATCCCAAAACAAGAAAAAATTAAGTCACTTTAAAATCAAAATTGATTGATTTATTTTTTTAATACAAGGTTTAATTTTTAAATAAAACCAATCCGCTGAATCTAAACTATGAAAATTGTTTGTCAAGATATCACAGTAACCTTACAGAAGTTGTGCTTAAAGAAATATAGCGGCTCTCCCGGACCATCTTTGGACACGTCTGGTTTTGTTTTGTTAAGCTTAGGGGTTTGATTCCTTGGAAAAAGCAGAACTAAACACTTTCAATACAATTAAAGCCTACATTATGTAATTTTAAAGTTATATGGGCTTGAAATACTTTGTCATCATTATTTATACCCCACCATATTATTTTGTCTCGGTTTGAAATTGTCAGGAGGTAAATGATTAATAGTGCCTCTGCCGATGTAAAAATAAGTGTTTGAGTTCTCTCTGTGGGCTTCAGTCACCTACGTTTTGTTCCCTCTAAACCGAGAGTGTCCGATCCTGCAGGACCAAAGTTCTGCATAGTTTATCTCCTATCAGCAGGCCTGCCTGAAGTTTTCAGTGACTCTTAAGACCTTGGCTTTGCCCGAAATTGCCCCATTTACCCCTAAGTAGGACACTATTTGAGGGTAAAGCGGTTTTTAGTGGTGTCTATAACCATAGTAGATGTTCTCATAAGCATTCCTCTGAAAATGAGAGCTCAGCGTTTACAGAGTTAAGAGATGTGCACCAAATTAAACCGAGATGACATCTTTACATAGAACTTTTTAGTGTATGTCTCATCTCTTTTAAAAATATCACTTCTATACTGAATTTTTGACTAAATTGGAGTCATTTTCAAATATAATTCTGAAAAGAAAAATCTGCTAATTTGTTCTGGGCCCGGCGATAAGGAGATCGACTAAAAATCAGAAGATGCCCTTTTTGTATTTAAGATTGGTAACCTTTAAAAAAAATCAAAGCTATTTGTAGCCCTTTACGTCTGTTTATCTTTTTAATAAATATGTAACCAGTTAAAAGCAGTATAAAGCACATCTCTAATAACGCTCTTCAAAACGTTACTCTTTTTCTCTCTCTCTCTCTGTCTCTCTCTCTCTCTCTCTCTCTTTCTCTCTCTCTCTTCTCCTGTTTTCTCCATCCTCATGATAAAGAACTGAACAAAACAAAAACAAAAACACTTCACATTCAACAGTCCAGAATATTAGATAAACAGAGTGAGTTTCCATTGGTTAAAAACAATATCAGTCAGCAAGCTAAACCAATCAGAAGCATCCCGTAACACCTTCTCATGAAACACAGCTTCTGATTGGTCTTCCAGATAATTACGTCATGTAGCCGGAACTCCCACAGATTAAGAAAGACAAGAAATGGACAGAAAATAGCTAAAAAATAGTAAAAGCGGGTTTTACTCCGTGAACAGAAGCGGTTTTACCTTCTGTGACTCTGCAGCTTCTATAGAGACGGAGAACACTAAGTTCCATTAGTAGCGCGCTGTTCCAGCAGCTATCGAACTCTCCATCAACCTCTCTATATCGTCTGAACGAGAACATGTGTATAGATATATATAGATAGATTATAATCTATATTGAATTATCGCCCAGACCTACTCAAGACAAATTTTTACTTATTTTTACTGTTGATTTTTATTGTTTTACTATTTTTCTAAATTAGTTGTCTATTGATGTTGTTATCCACTTATTATTTTCTGGTGAATGTTTTTTAAGTAGCAGAGCAGCTCCTGCATTTTTGTTTGAGTTTTCTTTTCATCTGTGCACAGTCAACTTTGTCTATGTTAAAGTGCTATTTAAATGAAGTTGTATCGCATTGTATTGTATTTTGTTGTGAAGATTCATTCCTTGTTTAGTTATTATCAGTAGTCGATTATGTCATCTTTGAAATACCCCTAGATAAACGTAACACGGCTAAACACTCATAGCTAGTGTCTTTAGGAAAAAAAAGCTTAGTTCTCCTGATATAAACATGTGGAGAAAGTGAAGAGGGGATGATAGACTCGCTCTCGGTCTATCAGCAGCACGATCACCGACAGCAGCAGCTTTATCTGGATTAAGCTGCAGACCTCGCAGACAGCATCATCCACAGACGCAACACAGTGACACATCTGTTTAGACCACCGCTGCATTAACAAGCACGCTTAAATAAACAAACAAGCTCACTATGGATCGCTTTAATACATACACAAAAGAGTGCGGGGGCACAGTATCAAACCGTTAGAGCAGAAGCCCATATAAAACAATCATAAACCAATTTAGAGCCATTCCAGGCAATTTCCTGTGGCTTCCATCTGAGAAGAGGGCTTCAATAAATCACTCCGACAACAAGGGGAATATCTATTTCCAGGATAAATAGACAAGACTATTGGGCTCCTTTTCTTTGAAAGAGAGGAAGATGTTACGGAGGCAACTCAAAAGCGGGAGAGAGTGCATTCGGAGAATTAGCTTCTGGGAGTTTTTATTTTTATTTAGAGGAGCATGTTCATGGCTAATTTAAATAATCCTTTATCCTTAAAGAGTGGGAAAGAACTCTTGAAAATTTGGTAAGGGATGCTACCAACAGGACATTTTATTCAAGATTAATCAAATGTCCTTTATTTGTAAATTGTTGGTAATTTGCAAATGTACTGCAGCCTTCGATACGATAGATCACAGGATTCTCATCGAGAGACTAGAGAACGATGCAGGCATCCAGGGCCAGGCTCTGAGATGGTTTAACTCTTACCTCTCTGACCGGAGTCAGTTTGTTCATGTAAATGGAGACTCATCGGACACAATAGCAGTAGAGTATGGAGTTCCTCAAGGATCCGTTTTGGGACCCATCCTATTCTCAATATACATGCTGCCCCTCGACAAAATTATTAGAAGACATGGTGTTAGTTTCCATTGCTATGCAGACGACACCCAGCTCTATATATCAGCAAAACCTAACGACCCTTTAAAGCTAAATAAGATCTCAGAATGTGTCGCTGATATCAATGATTGGATGAATGAAAATTTCCTTATGCTAAATCCAGATAAAACAGAAATATTACTTGTTGGCTCTAAAAAGCAAATACAGAATCTCTCTGCTTTAAATATGGAACTGGGGGGACACACTGTTCATTTCTCCACTACAGTTAAAAATCTTGGCGTTATTATAGATAGTGAACTGACGTTTGAGAGCCATATCTCTTATGTTACTAAGACTGCTTTCTTTCAACTCAGGAATATTGCTAAAGTGCGGAACATGCTGTCTATCGTAGATGCAGAAAAATTAGTGCATGCTTTCATGACCTCCAGAATAAACTATTGTAACGCTCTGTTAGCTGCTGTTCAGCTGCAAAATTACAGTTAGTCTAGAACGCAGCAGCTACAGTTCTCACAAGAACAAAGAAATATGATCACATTACACCGGTTCTGTGCTCTCTTCAATTAGCTTCCTGTACAATATCACATTTACTACAAGATACTTGTCTTTAAGGCGCTGAATGGCTCGCTCCGCTCTACCTGAGCAGTCTCATATCACGATATATTCCAGCTCACTCTCTCCGATCAAAAGAAGCAGGACTATTGATTGTACCAAAGGTTAGTAAATCCACAAGAGGTGGAAGAGCGTTCTCATATAGAGCCCCGAAGCTCTGGAATAAACTACCGGATGTTGTCCGCAGCTCAGCTACACTCACAGAGTTCAGAACTAAGTTAAAAACATATCTGTTTTATCTAGCATTTTAATATTTGGCTCCTGGAATTTGTCCAAAACGATCTGGTCTCTGAGCTGTTTAAAAACAATGTGGTGTAATGTTCCTCTCTAAGAGCGTCACGGTGGTGCAGTGGGTAGCACGGTCGTCTCACAGCAAGAAGGTCGCTGGTTCGAGCCTCGGCTGGGTCGGTTGGCATTTCTGTGTGGAGTTCCCATGTTCTCCTCGTGATCGCGTGGGTTTTCTCCGGGTGCTCCAGTTTCCCCCACAAGAACAAAGACATGCGGAATAAGAGAATTGGGTAAGAACAATTGTTCATAGTGTTTGTGAGTGAATGTGTGTGTGAATGTTTCCCAGCGATGGGTTGCGGCTAGAAGGGCATCCGCTGCATAACATATGCCAGAAGAGTTAATGGTTCATTCCGCTGTGGGGACCCCGAAAGGGAAGAAAGCCTACATGAAAATGAATGAATGTTCTTCTCTAACCTCTCCTCATCATTTATCTCTCATCCTGATGCTGATCACCTGTTTTTGGTCAGCAAACAACTCTTGGTAGATTCCGTCTGGCTCTGACTGTAACCCGTCACCAGATAGAGGGTTTGATAAAAACCCCTGAACACTCTCGAAGCGACCGACGTGTTGCCATGTTACTCCAACAACTCTCCAGCCCTCCTGTTAGACAGCGAGCGTGCTTCCTTCAAATTAAATCTGAACCCTTCCAGGTATTAATAATATGGAGACGTTCGGCGGTAAACAATTTGATAAGCATTAAAGTCCCCGTGCGCTGAGTGTAATTGAAAACATCAGATGGCCCTGAGCGGCTGCTGGCTCCTGTTGTCACCGCTCGGTTAGTTTTAATAGAGCTGAGATGTCAAACCAATTTCTCTGTCTTTGGGCTTTTTCTGCCGACAGAAAGAGACACATGAATAAATGTCTTCATGAGATTCATTTGAGAGCAGGGGAGTGGGGTTTCAAGGTGAGCGCAGGATCTCTAATAGAGAAGATAAAAATAAAAACGAAGAAAATCAATTCTACCAATTTTTTCTCTCTATTCACTTGGTCTAAATGTGAGTTACTAACTAACTAACCAACCAACTAACATTTCTGTGGTTTCTGAGGTAGTTTTTGACTAGCAATTGGTTAAAAAAGTTACAAGGCTATTAGTACCTTAACTTTTAAAAAGCATGTCTAGAGAGCCCCTAACGGAACATGGAGATACGGAATAAATACTGGACATAGAGAAAAATATGTTTCAAACCTTTAGTTTTCTTTGAAAAATCTAATTCCATTCCTCTGTGAGGTTCAGAAAGATTCTTTAAACACGACACAATGTTCCTTTCACACTGACACATCAGGAAAGATGGAGAAAATAAAACTTCTTAATTGGCTTAAATTTTAAAGTTTCATATTATGTGGATTTTCTTGCATTTCTGGCAGGTTTTACTGTTGTTCCCTCACCAAAACTTGCTTTGCGTTGTATTCAGATTAGTAAGAGACTATTACATCACTCATAGTCTTTTTATATTGAGTTAAACAATGTATACTCTTTATTTAAAAACTATTGATATACATAGATGTTTCGCCAAATTCAGACTAACAGGTGAGATTCGTTCAGCAGGGGGCGTGGCGGAAGCATGACAGCGGGAGCAACGGGGCGCCTGAGGTGATTCAAAGACATTCAAAGATAAAGACTGCTTTTTGAAGGTTATTAAGGTTGCAGCGATAGTGTAGAGGGGTCAAATATTAACTTAAATGCTTGAAAAGGGTATAATTGAGTAATTTCTTGAATCATTCTTTTGATACACTATAGTCCATTGGCCATGAAATTGTGCAAATTACATTTGCTAATGGAAACATGTCAATTTCTAAAAATAAAACGAAGAAAAAAAAGTCTTGCACTTGGAGGAGGTGGTATTCGAGGTATATCGAGATTGACATTCATAAAACTACAAGGATTGACTGAACTGTAGTACCTCGACCTGCCGCAAGGGGGGGGTGGGGTCAGAAGTGAGCAAGTTCTCAGTCACTCCAATGTTAAAACTGGCTAACTTAGGAGCTGAAAAAACACATGTTTACACTCCTGGTCATGTTTTTTAGTTTTTTTTTTAAGATTGATAGTTTTGACCTTCATGAACTCTAAGGAGGGGGAATTATTTTCTAATTTGTTTGTTTAAGATATATAAAATGAAAACATTCAGCCAATCAGACATCTGTGCTACACCTGCGTCCCGCCTCTCTTGACCCGTATTTGGTTACCGGGAAGTGATGCACTTCCATAAAGGCGATGTTCGGCTACGCCCACTTTTAGCTTGTTTCACTGATTATACTAAACGTTGCGCATCCTACTCCCGTGTTATACACAGCCCATGCTTTTAACACATGTGTATATATCTACTGTAAATCAAAGTATTGTTTAGATCCGTCAGCAAGTTTTTTATTGGTTTGTGTTTAGTCGCGTAATTATGAGTTAATGGAAACAGCGAAATTCCGAAATTTTGTTTTTGGACATTTCTAGAATTTGAAAAAATAAAAATGAAATTGTGCAAATGTTTAATGTCGCACTACAAGAAATGATGTAAACACAGTTTCAGAGGAAAAATAATCTTTGGTGTGGTTCAATGTCTAATCAGAGCTGACTTTTTTAATCAATAAATAAATAGTATTAAGAATGAGAAGGATGAGAACAAATATTATGGAATACGATCAAAAAAGGGCTGGGACAACAACTAGGACTTCATAAATCCCTGAGCATCTTTCGGATTTCAGTAAAATGTTGACTTCTCCAACGACTCGTTTCTGAGAAACTGTGTTTAAGTTGCTGTCGATGACGCAAAACCCAGAAAAATGCGACCTGAGAGCTCAGACTGAGGATGCATCCTCAAAAAAATCGTATCTATATCAGATTCAGGAGCTCAAATGAAAGCCCCCTGGGTCAGATTGCCCTGTTCACTGTGTCCTGAAAACATCATACAGAAGTCAAATATAGCCAAAAAAGACTGGCTGCAGTCTGAACATCCATTCATCCATCCATTTTCTTGTCTGCTTTGTTCCTTTCAGGGTCGCCACAGCAGAAAGAACCGTTAACTTTTCTGGCATTTGTTTTACACAGCCGATGCTCTTCCAGCTACAACCCACCACAAGGACACAGCCACACACACTTGTCCACTATGGACAATTGTGTTTACCCAATTCACCTGTACCGCATGTCTTTGAACTTGTGGGGCAAAACCAGAGCACCCGGAGTAAACCCACGCGATCATGAGGAGGCTCGAACCAGAGACCTTCTTCCTGTGAAACGACTGTTCAACCCACTGCACCACTGTGATGCCCCAGTCTGAACGTAGCCTTTTAAAATTAGGGTACCAAAAAAAATATCATCTGATTTTTTCCCAGAAAGGTGCTTGATTAGTAGAATCAGGTGTGTTGTACTTGGCCACTTCTGCTATAAATCCTCTTGATTCTGAGCTGAAAAAGTCATCGTCAAACACAAAAAGAAATTGAACTCACATTCAAATTCAATGTAGAGGAAAACTCGAGTCCTGGAACCCATGTTTTGTACCTCCGCAGAGAGGATGAGGACGAGAGCGGGAGTCTGATCCTCGGCAGGAAGTAGGCCAGGCGGTTTCGGCTGTGATAATGATGGTCATAAGCAGGCATGAGGGATAGGTAATGGCTGCTCTTCTCGGGTTGTGGTGAGCGTGGCGGGTAAAAAGCATGATTATGTTTTTATGCTGAAAAGGGCAGCGGGGGAGCGTGGCCTTTGTGGAGGAAGTTAACGAATGAACTTCATTATTGAAGAGGTGAGTGGGGAGACCCCCTGCAGAGGGTGATGTATTAAACCATGGCAGCGGAGCACGCATCAGCCAGTCCCCAAACACACATGCACACACATGCACACGCACGCATGCACGCATGCACACACACACACACACACACACACACACACATACACACTACTCACTACACAAGTCAATACCAAACCTAAAACACACACTGCTGTTTCAAAGACTGCTTCAGTAAAGTGAAGGTGATGATAAATGTTTTAAGAAAAAATATGCTAAAGGTGCCATATCATGATGATGTGACATTTTCTGACATTCCTGCCATCTTGAAGTGTTGTTCCCTCATCAAAAACATGCCTCAAGTAGTATTCAGATTAGTTCACTCATGTTTGACATACAATTTTAACTCTTCATACATCAAGCCGAGCGCACACTAGATGACTTTTATAACCCATCCATCTATCCATCTTCATGTCGGCTTTTTCCCTTTCGGGGTCTCCACAGCGGAATGAACCGCCAACTCTCTGGCATATGTTTTATGCGGCGGATGCCCTTCCAGCCGCAACCCATCACTGGGAAACATTCACACACACTCATTCACACTTTAACACTATGAACAATCGTTTTTACCCAATTCACTTATACCGCATGTCTTTGTTCTTGTGGGGAAACCGGAGCACCCGGAGAAAACCCACGCGATCACGAGGAGAACATGCAAACTCCACACAGAAATATCAACTGACCCAGCCGAGGCTCGAACCAGCAACCTTCTTGCTGTGAGACGACTGTGCTACCCACTGCGCCACCGTGACGCTCTGACTTGTATAACCTTACAAGGAAATCTGGTTTCAGCACACACTCAATCATGAGTAACGCACACTACAGGGATAGTACTAACGCTACACGCTATTGTGCAAAGCTCGCGCATCAACAAGTAAAGCACAGATCTTCTGTTGAAATTTTACACAAGTACACCAATAACAAAATAAATCATTCATAAAACAGTACGCTGACGGACGAGGGACTGCTGTAAACAGCTCGTTTTTGATTCAAAGACATTGTTTATGAAAAATATTGCATTTTGAGTGTTATTAACAGTGCAGCTCAAAAAGTTGATTCTATGTGCTATAACACGGGACCACTAAATAATACAAAAATTGTGCTATTTTTGGTTCTTTGCCATAGACAAGCCATTTGAGATAACACAAATCTGGTCACATTTTAGTCTCGATGAGGTGCTGAGTGACTTTGTGAGTGCCGAACACAATTGTGGGAGGGGGATTACAAAGTATTTGTTGTTTAAATGGATCTAATATTTAGCTGAACGCTGTTCAGACAGAAGACCTCTAAATGTCGAAGTTCAAAATTTGAGGTGGTAGGTAAACTCACGAGGGGTTAACACTTCAGATGAGGACTGGAATCTGATTGGTTAGAGAGTGATTTACATGTAAGTTAATTGAGAGATATGATGTGAATGATGAAATTATGAATATAAGCAGAAAAGGCGAGTATAATGGAGTAATGCAGAATTAATAGTGTGGTGAAGTGTTACAAAAAGTCCGTAAATTGTCATTGGAGGAGGAAGTTTAAATGTAAAAATTTTTTGGATGTTCAAGGCTGCGGCAATCAATCAGGAGCTATGGAGCAAATTTAATGCATGAATGTTTTGCAAAGGTAAAAAAGGTTTTGTGAATTTTACCAAAAAAGTACCTGCTAAAATGTTTTCATTGCACAACTTAATTAAAATGTTTAATTTTACACAAAATAGTTTTGTCTCTACTTTGCTGGTCCCCGATTGGCTGTTGGCTCTTCAGAGTAATCACGTCATAGAGGAACGTGATTGGCTGATGTGAAATTTTGGTTCCTGGACTGCGGAAAACCACTGCAAAAAATATCCATGCAAAAAATGAGAAAAGCAAACTAGGGAATATTCCTTTTTCATTTATCCATTTTTAAATGAATATTCAGTGTTTGTGTGTGTGTAAAAGACCATTTTATAGTAGAATTTTTTGCTCATATGATAGATTTATTAAACTGAGACAGGAAAACAGTGCAAATATTGTGTGTGCTGGAGGTACATCTGCAGAACCAGATCCCCACATTCATTTTTCATTTTGATAAATCGTTCTTTAGATGCTCATTGATGACAAAGATTGATTGCTTTATATTGTTTATCTGTAAAAAAAAATCACTAATTTGCTTGCAAACTGTTTATAAAAGTAGCCAAAAATAGAGCAAAATACAAGAATATCTGTAAATTAACTCACTCTGATTATCTTCTGATTCTCAACAGTGTATTTCGCATGCACCAAGCAAAATGATCCACTGTCCAATAATGTGTTGTTTCTGAAGTCATATTGAAGAGTCGTTCCTTTCACAAATGACAATTCACTACCCCTGAGCGCCATCCAAAGGAAAGGAGGCTCACTGCATCAACAATAAACAGTAGAGGTGTGAAGCTAGCGAAAAAGCCCTGTGCAGAGAAGCCATCCGATCTCGAAGGAACCAATTGAAATCAATTTAATTGTGCAGAGACCTTTGACCTGCTCCGGGTGAGTGTTCCCGGTGTGTTTATTCACTGCTGTGTGTGTGTGTACACTGGGATGGGTTACATGCAGAGCACAATCCTCCATATCTGGCCAACCGCTCACTTTACCTTCACTTGACTACAGACGATGCGAGACACACAAAATGTATAGAATCAGCTTAAATTAGCGTAGTTAAATAAACTAGTACAACCTGTTTCCTAAATTCATATCTCCAGCTCACATCAAGTCATAAAGCTTCCCATACCGATAATTTTTAAACCTTCACATCGCCCTTCAACGCTCTCCTCCACACCATTAGAGTCCTCACGAACCACAATGGCAGGAGAGAGAGGTTCGGAGGCTTTGCCCAAAACAAGCTTCTCTTTTGAGCTCCCGGTCAGAGGACTCTGGGCTCTTCTCTTTTAGTGTTGACTTATGAGCGTGCCAGGGCTGTTTGCGAGCGATTCATCACGGACCCGGCTCATCCGGTACCCTCACACATTAGTAATGTTCTCCAGCGAGCCACAGCCCTCTTCTCTCCGAACCTTTCAACAAGCTAGGTCACAGCCGGGCCCCCGATGCCCCACTTTCAGACTCTCGTGGCATCTTCACAGAGCCTCTTCAGTAAAAATACTATTGTGTTATTAATTGCGCATCGTGATGCTTCCAGAGAATAAAAGTGAACGAGGAGTGATTGAGACACCTCACTGAAGCAGTCCACGTGGAGATTGATGAGCGGACTTCATGCTTGTTATGAGCTCTGGGGCTGATTTAAGAATGTTTGCCGTGTCATTTTCTTTGTTTTAAAGATTTGAATTATAAATTGATCAAATTAAATGAAACAATTCTATCCACTTCAAAGGGGTGGCCAAAGGAATCAAACTCTAAAAGAACTCTAAAAGCATGACCGTCGAATAATTCAGCGTGTCGCAGGTCCTTATAGTCTTACATCCATGTGTAGCTGCATTTTTAATGTGTGTTTTACAGTTCAACAGTTAATAAATAGGTTTTTTTACTAATTAGTGACAATTCCCAGAGTTTAGAATAAATATGCAACATGTCTTTTTTTGCTAATACCTGACAAATAATTTTAGCCAAAATCACAAAAAGGCGATTTATGTTTTGATATATATTTTTGCACTCAGAAGTTCAGTGCACAGGATCCATAAACACCATCTAACCTCTCCCCATCATTGATCCCTCATCCTGCAGCTGATGCTGATGCTGATCACCGGTTGTGTTCCACTGGTCTAACCACTGCTTTTCTGTTCGCTGATGGATCTTAATGTTAAATAGGTTTTATGCCGGGGAGGTGATTAGCACTAGAGCCACTCAGAGAGGCTCCATGTGACCTCACGAGGTTCTTCACTGAGTCGTTATTTATGTACTTTTACATGAGTAGATTTTATTTCAAGTAAAGTACACTTGAAACCTTTACTTTAAGAAGAAGATTTGCACTAATGAAAAGGTGAAGTAATAATCTAATGGAAAGGCGGGAAAAACATCCTGCATCCAGTTTTATGGAAATGTTTTTTGTTTTGCTTTATAGGTGAAGATACGTTTAAGTTTTTTAAAAGGCTTTCTTTATACAGTAAAGTTTTTCTCAACAATCAAATACTTTTACTTATAATGTACTTTACTAATAATCTGTTTTAACTGATCTTTGAAAGAGATTTTAAGCGAACAATTATTTTTGGGGCTGCACAAATGAGAATGCTTTATCAAATCTGACACCACATGAATGTTAACAATGTTTGACCCACCTCAGAGCTTAATAATATGAATCATATAGTTTATTGTTTGTTTGATCCAGTTCAATTCAGCATTTCAGTCTACATAATGGCAGTTGACATTAAAAGCTATAAAACTTTAATTGTATATATACATCAATAAAATACGAAACTAAGTTTAGATAAAATATGTTAATTGTACAATTGATTAAAAAAACATGTAATATAATGCAATTTTAAGATGTTTGAGTGTAAAAGTCACTTGTGGGAAAGTGCATTAGAATTAAAAAGTAAAAGTTTGATGGATTGCTGGCGTTCGCAATACTGTTATGATGGAGGTTATTCTCCCAGTAAAGTTATTTCGTTTATTATAAGGGCTTTTCTAAGCAGCCAGCCCTTTAAAGTGTCAAAATTTTTAGTGCATTCCCAGATTGAGTGCTTTAAACCTGGAAAAACCATGTTGAGGCTGTCTTGAGTGCCGAGAAAGGTTAAAAGAGGTGAAGTTCCAGCTCCGGAACGTCTCTCAGTTTTCAGATTAGCCGAGTTCAGTTTCAGTGACAAACGCTGCTCGAAAGCACAACACAGGATTAATGGATCACGTTGCTTTGAGTCCACCTTAATTCAGTAATCCAGTGCGTTATTGAGTAAATGTGCGTCAGTCTCACAAACACAGAGTATGGTCTCTCGCTGCTCTTTTACAAGCGCACGAGATCAAATCAATATCACAAAAAACTCCTCCGGAGGTGTTTGCTCCTGGTCCAGATAAAAGAGCAAATACCTCAATTATGGGATAAGATTTGTGCCGGAAGGTTTATATTAAACATTTTAAAAATGGACCAAAAATAAATTGGAAGAAAGTGAAATTCTGCATTTTTCAAATACAAAAAGATTTTTTTAAATCTACAAAATTACTTTTGTATCCCGTATTACGTAAATTAACAATTTTCTATCGAAGACACTTTTTATGTTACATGTTTTAATCTTTTTTTTAGTTTCAAGTTGAATTTGGGGGGGGGTTAACAGTAACAGTGCTGAACAGTAGAGAGACAACACAAGGACAAACCAGGATTGAAACAAACAGACACCATTGTTATAAAACACAATAAATCCTATGTAGAGTAGTTCAAAAAGCCAGAAACAAATGTAACATGAGACTAAATAAATTATTGATAAAAGAAAGAAGATTTAGAGTAGACATTTTTGCTCTGCATTTTATTGTCAATGTAAAATAAATTACAGGAAAGCTGTAATTCTGAAATCTTGACACAGATGAAGAATTTGATCTTGATGATGACGAAGATTTGGTTGCGGAGCTCCGCTCGATCCGTGTTCGTGACGCTCGCGTGGCTGAATAATAAACAGAGTCTAGCGACACCCGCGGATCAGGAGGCTTGGATTCTTCTGTAGATTTTGGGCTCCTCCTGAATTTGCATTCCCGGAACACAACTAAAACTTGGACAAACTGTCCAGAATCTAATTCATAAGTTGTATTATTCATAGTACTGTTATAATGCTGTTTTGCACAGCAGGCGTTTGTTGTTTTGTTTTTCTTGGGATTTGAATGTTTCCTTGTTTTTTGGTCATTTTTTTGTGTGTGTAATTTTTGTATTGTTGTATTGTTATTGTTAGTATTATGAGTGCGGCATTCCCTCTGGACAACAAAGAAAGACTTTCACTGCACAGTGAAGCTGGCTTTTATTTTATTTATATATTTAAACTTGATAGGAATATCATCCTGCAAGAAATTGCCAACAGAAAGATCTAAAAGTGTTTTTGTATAAGTATGTTACATGTGTGTTTGTTTTTTAACATTATCAATTGTTATTTATCTCTGACCATTTAGCATATTTAGAACAAATCCGTCAAATCATCGGAAAAGTCCAATTCAATCTGACTTACTGGATCATTTTGCAAAGTGTTCAAATAACAATTGTTAAGAACTAATTTAGGCTATATAATAAAACCCGGTCGCTATAATGTGATGTAAAAGAAGACATTTCAAATTGTCTTTGAAAGCAAATTAATTTGTATTTATTTTTTGTTTTCCGCACCTCCTCTTGTCCAGAGGGTCCGCATGTGTGTGTTTTTACAGCCGGCTGTGACTGATTTGAATTATGCGAGCAGAAATTAAAGAGGCGAGTTCTTTAATGAGCGTGTGGTGAAAAATGAAGTTGATCTTTGGAGCGAGTCCACCACATCATTAAGGAGTCTGCCACTTAATCAGAATGGATCCGGAGCCGGTGAGATACTAAGTGTGCAGGTGGAGTCCAACTGACAGGAGCTGATGTATGAGAGAGAGAGAGAGAGAGAGAGAGAGAGAGAGAGAGAGAGAGAGAGAGAGAGAGAGAGAGAGAAGAAGAGAGTGAAGAGGAGAGAAGAGCGGAGAGAAGAGAATTGAGATTGATAGAATGAGCCTCTCTTCCTCTCTCTCCGCTTCTAATCTAGTCTCCTTCGCCTCTCTCTCGCTCTCTCTCTCTACACTCCTCGCTCGCTTTTTCTTGTCTTCGTTCCCTTCCATCCGATGCTTCCCGTTCCGCTACCATTGAGATTGCGCGAGGAGGCGTATAGTCGAGCATCCCCAGGTGTTTGGAGGCGCGTTGGGCACGAGCCCGAGTAGTTCGCCTCGACATCAAGAAATGCTCGTATTAGAGAAACCAAAGTGACACCCACCTCAGAGAGAGAAACCGAAGCGCTCGGTCTTGGCGGAGAAGATGATAGGCACTCGTCGTACACACGCCTAGGGACAGGGCGGAGTTAAACGGACGTTATTTTATGTGGAACGTGAGCCGAGCTCCTCGACCAGAGAGGGGCGCATAGATTGTATAAAGATGTTTACCAAGACATTGTTTGAGGAGAGGAGGTGAAGAGAGAGAGAGCAAGAGGGTGGAGGAGAGATTAGAGAGAGGGAGTAGTTAGATAGAGAGACAGAAAGAGAGGGGAGAGAAACAAGGATAAGATAAGAGGGGTATAGAGAAGGGAGAAGCGAGAGCGGGAAAGCGGTGAAATGAAAAGATGTGATGGGGAAAGGGAGAGAGAGAGCAATAGGAAGAGAGGGGAGAGAGATTGGATAAAGAGTTAAAGAGAAATTGAGAGAGAGAGAGAGAGGAGGTATAGAGAGAGAACAAGGGGGTGGGGGAGAGTTGGGAGAGAAAGAGTAGTTAGATAGAGAGACAGAATGAGAGGAGAGAGAAACAAAAGGAATAAGAGAGAGAGAGAGAGAAAAATCTATGACAGAGAAGTAATGTTCTCTCTGATTGTTTGTGCATCTGAGTAAACAGGTCTCACACACATTCTCTAAATGATCCCCGTCATGTCATCAAAAGAAAACTGAAGAACTAACAGAAGATCTTGACTTTATGTAACTAGGCAATGTGTTCATAACAGCAATAAATTAGACATTGTTTGTATTGTTTGAAAAGCATCCCTCTCTCGAAGCGAGTCTGTCGCAGCTACAAAGCCCTTCTTTGTGGCTTCCAAAGTATCTCAAATTTTTTAAACGAATCTCAGCCTTTCGTATGGTTTATTCAACAGAATTTCAACTGAACGATTCAGAAACAAAAGTTTCACATTGTAATTACAGTTCTCATTATTCCAGAGGGTGTAATCGTCTGCGACTCTGCAGCTCTTGTCACGTAATAGAGCGGCGTTGTGAAGAAACTGAGAGACTGTTGATCGCAATATGCTCTTTTTACCGACTCTGAATCTTTGCCGCTAGCTTCTCTATTGCATCCCTCTCTCTTCTTATTGACCCATTTTCGTATAAGGACACACAAAAATGTCATATATGTCTGTATGTCATAAAGTGCTAACTGTTGCATTATACATTTCACGAGTTCGCTCTGCTCAGAATAGCCTCGTATCGCAAGCGTGATTGGTGAGAATAGAGAAGCGTACGAGGTGAGCTGTCCGAGGGGGGAGTCCGGGACCAGGAGGGGATCCTGGGAAGATTCCCCCCAATTCCAACTAGTACCCCAGTTTAACGAGGAGTCTTATGTGAGAGAGAAGAGGTGAAGAATGTCGAGAGGTGAAGGAGGGATAGCTTGCACGATGTAGATGTTAGCTCTTTGGTCGTCTCTTATCTACTGGAGAAGATCTGGGTAGATGAGACCACGATTAGATTAGATGATGATTAGTCAATTATCAGCCGAGCTCCTCCAGAACTTATGTTAATCAGACGATTAACCTCAATCAATGAATGTTTATCATGGTAAAGATTTCAACAAGATCGTCAACAATGTTATTAGGAATAGTGTTATAATTAGTTTTAGAGCTGAATCTTTTTTTCTGTGGCTTAAAGTTTAGTCCTAGTTTTAAGGTAAGATGTCTTTGTGATTATTTTAGAAATAACCTAAAGAAAGAAAGCGGAGAGAGCGAGAGAGAAGGAAAAGAGGGGTGGGGAGGGGAAAGAGAGAGCAAGTAAGAGAGAGAAAAAAGCTAGATCAGTAGAGAGCAAAGGGAGAGAGAGAAAGAGAAAGAAAAAGAGGGGGAGTAGAGGAAGAAAAAGCATGGAAGAAGTGAGAAAGAAAGGATGAGAATGAGAGAGTGAGAGCATGGGGAGAGAAAGAGGGTAAAGGGGGTAGGGAGAGAGAGAGAGAGAGAGAAAGAAAGAGAAGGTAGAGAGAGGGAGAGAGAAGGAAAAGAGGGGTGAGGAGAGGAAAGAGAGAGCAAGTTCGAGAGAGAAAAAAGCTAGACCCTAGAGAGCAGGGGAGAGAGGAGAGAGAGAGAAAAAGAGGGGGGAGTAGAGTAAGAAAGAGCATGGAAGAAGAGAGAAAGAAAGAGGGTGAGAATGAGAGAGTGAGAGCATGGGGAGAGAAAGAGGGTAGAGGGGGTAGAGAGAGAGAGAGAGAGAGATAGAAAGAAAGAGAAGGCAGAGAGAGCGAGAGAGAAGGAAAAGAGGGGTGAGGAAAGGAAAGAGAGAGCAAGTACGAGAGAGAAAAAAGCTAGAGCAGAGAAGAGAGGGAATAGAGTGAGAGACAGATGGGAAGAGAGTGGGGAAGAGGGGAAAGAGAGAAAATAAGAGAGATAGAGAAAGAGAAGGTAGACCAAGAGAGAGCAGGTGGGAAAAAGAGTGAGGAAGAAAAAGGGTAGATCTAGGCGCTGTGTTCATAACAGTAATAAGTATTAAATTGTACAATAGAGTCGATGAATGTGTAACAATGTAAAGATCTCGACATCTTTACAGCGGAGAGAGTTCCAATTAGTGTTCTAGGTAATACAGCCGAGACCTGCTCTCTCGTTGCCTCACCTCCTAGTTGGGTGTAACATAAGGTAAGATATATTTGTGATTATTTTAAAACTAACTTATAAGTTAGAAGAGAGTCTCCAAAAGTAACAGTTTGGGTATTTGGGCTTTACCAGAACCCCGTCCCCCTCTCTGTGTTCAATAAAGTGCTACGGCCTTGTATGAGCTAAAGCAAGTTATCCGTCACTCCTTACTTTCTCCATGTCTCATCACTTTTCAGTCTGGAAGAGACATCCAGTGCTTGACAAGTGCAGCATGTCAGCATGAAATGAGGGCTTTGATTCATGGGGCAGGACAGAGATGGAGGTCATCTGGCTCCGGCAGATATGAGCGCCGCTGATGGAGGCAGACTGCTGATGTTTAAGATGATGCTGATGAAATGTCCTTGCACCATCATTAGCTTCCTCTACGGTCTGGTGCGTGCAAGCTGACATGATCATACACACGCTCACTTCTACTGAAATCATATTCTGTCTCACAGAGCATTACAGAGTTATTACTCGATTTCTTCCAGAACGCCTATTTTGACTAAAAATGTAGAGTATTGTTTACAATGTGTTGGGTAAATTCACGTTGGAGGACTTAACTGACAATCCTAAAAACGTCAAGAGCAGATAAAATCGTAGGTGTAACAGAAAACGAATACATGAAAATTTAAGAAATGGATTGGAATGGAAACAACAAGAAACAAATGGAACATGTTCAAATCCAATAAAACACACATGAAACAGATAGCTCAAAACAATGGAACATACATGAAACAGATAGCTCGAAACAATGGAACATACATGAAAAAGATAGCTCAAAACAATGGAACATACATGAAAAAGATAGCTCAAAACAATGGAACATACATGAAACAGATAGCTCAAAACAATGGAACATACATGAAACAGATAGCTCAAAACAATGGAACATACATGAAAAAGATAGCTCAAAACAATGGAACATACATGAAAAAGATAGCTCAAAACAATGGAACATACATGAAACAGATAGCTCAAAACAATGGAACATACATGAAACAGATAGCTCAAAACAATGGAACATACATGAAACAGATAGCTCAAAACAATGGAACATACATGAAACAGATAGCTCAAAACAATGGAACATACATGAAAAAGATAGCTCAAAACAATGGAACATACATGAAAAAGATAGCTCAAAACAATGGAACATACATGAAAAAGATAGCTCAAAACAATGGAACATACATGAAAAAGATAGCTCAAAACAATGGAACATACATGAAACAGATAGCTCAAAACAATGGACATACATGAAAAAGATAGCTCAAAACATGGAACATACATGAAACAGATAGCTCAAAACAATGGAAACATACATGAAAACAGATAGCTCAAAACAATGGAACATACATGAAACAGATAGCTCAAAACAATGGAACATACATGAAAAAGATAGCTCAAACAATGGAACATACATGAAACAGATAGCTCAAAACAATGGAACATACATGAAACAGATAGCTCAAAACAATGGAACATACATGAAAAAGATAGCTCAAAACAATGGAACATACATGAAACAGATAGCTCAAAACAATGGAACATACATGAAACAGATAGCTCAAAACAATGGAACATACATGAAAAAGATAGCTCAAAACAATGGAACATACATGAAACAGATAGCTCAAAACAATGGAACATACATGAAACAGATAGCTCAAAACAATGGAACATACATGAAAAAGATAGCTCAAAACAATGGAACATACATGAAAACAGATAGCTCAAAACAATGGAACATACATGAAACAGATAGCTCAAAACAATGGAACATACATGAAAAAGATAGCTCAAAACAATGGAACATACATGAAAAAGATAGCTCAAAACAATGGAACATACATGAAACAGATAGCTCAAAACAATGGAACATACATGAAACAGATAGCTCAAAACAATAGGAACATACATGAAAACAGATAGCTCAAAACAATGGAACATACATGAAACAGATAGCTCAAAACAATGGAACATACATGAAAAAGATAGCTCAAAACAATGGAACATACATGAAAAGATAGCTCAAAACAATGGAACATACATGAAAAAGATAGCTCAAAACAATGGAACATACATGAAACAGATAGCTCAAAACAATGGAACATACATGAAACAGATAGCTCAAAACAATGGAACATACATGAAACAGATAGCTCAAAACAATGGAACATACATGAAAACAGATAGCTCAAAAACAATGGAACATACATGAAACAGATAGCTCAAAACAATGGAACATACATGAAAAAGATAGCTCAAAACAATGGAACATACATGAAAAAGATAGCTCAAAACAATGGAACATACATGAAAACAGATAGCTCAAAACAATGGAACATACATGAAACAGATAGCTCAAAACAATGGAACATACATGAAACAGATAGCTCAAAACAATGGAACATACATGAAACAGATAGCTCAAAACAATGGAACATACATGAAAAAGATAGCTCAAAACAATGGAACATACATGAAACAGATAGCTCAAAACAATGGCACAAACAGTGTATTTGTAACAATGGATTACACATGGAACAAAAAGCTGGAACAGTGGAACAAACATGAAACACATAACTCAGATTTATATTATTAGAACACACATGAAACAAATAGCTCGATATAATGGATTACACATGGAACAAAAAGCTCAAAACAATGGAACATGAAACAGATAGCTCAAAACAATGGAACAGACATTGAACAGATAGCACATTTGCACGCAAAACCATACATGGAAACCATTGCATGATAAAACTTAATTTTTAGTTTTGTCCAAAGCTAACGCTTATCTTTAAAAGCAAGTATGGTGTTGATTGTTTCTAGCCTACAGCTTTTAAAAGAATATTACAAAATCAACATTTAGGTAATTTCTTTAAAAAAACAAAATGATGTAGCTTAACCTGTTTATAACTGTTTAACAAATCAGATGATACCAAGTCAAAAAAGCTAAAAATAAGGTTTTAGTTAATAACTCATTTAATAACACATTCAAACGCAAAATAAATTCAAAAAGCATTCAGACTTAAACAGAGGCTTCACAAAATTGTTATTCCACAGAGCTTTAGCACTAAACCAAATGGCAAACAACACCGCCGGGCTTTTGCCATCCTCTGTCACCTTAAGTGACCGGAGTTGTGTAATCCACCTTAGCAGACTGGGCTCTTTATACAAAGCGCAGCAGTAAACAAGCTTTGTCTGCATGGCACATGTCACTCGCCGCTGTTTCTTAAGGCAGACATCACTTCACAACAAGGTCTTTCAGGTTCAGAAGACTCACAAAGGGACAGCGAGGTCGCAGAAGAGCTGACGAAGCTGGTGACGGCACTGAAGCATGTTGGTGAGAGGAAGATTAAGTGACAACAAAGAAACCAAAGGGGTCCCTGTACCCATCCTTGCAGAACCCCTACAGTAACCACTCCGCCACAGACCCCAGACTCATCAAAGAGGACACAATAGCAGCCGGCGACTCAAACCTCTTCCATTCAGAGAGCTTTAACCAAAGAAAGTGATGGAAGAGAGAAGAAATAAGCTTCAATTTATACAATTTATGCAAAAACACATTCAAGTCTGTTTGCAATTCCGCAAAATGGATGAGTGTGCTGCAGAAAATGGGGACCTGTCATTTTGTGCCGATGGAAGGAAACCGGAGAAAAGGATAAAAATCATGCTGTCCTGGTTTTCAACAAATAGATGCCTCTATTGATTTTCTTTTGCTGAAGCCGCCCATCCTTCTTTGTTGGGAATATACTGACCCCTTTCTGTTAAAAAATTGCAGACAATTATGGATTAAACCAGGGTGCTAAAAGAAAATATTCTTTCCACGGTACAAACGGATGGGGAAAAGATGAAACATAATGCATGGTCAAAATTGAAGAGTGACAATTTGAATGCTCTCCGGATGATTTGAGGACGGCAGAACTTTGGGTTTTTGAGACACGCTGAGAGCAAAATCGCTTCGTCAGAAAAGTGGACTCCTGGGATGCTGCGTCCACTCTTAACTAGTGCCCTCGACCAGCTTGTGCTCTCTTCAGTTACCAAGCACTTAGCCAACTTAGCCACGGCGTGACAAAAACTACAGTGCTGCACGCTTTGATTTTACAAATCTCTTCCACGTGTCAGATGTTGGAAGTCACACCTTGAACTTTTCAGCATTGTGTCATTGTTTAATCTTTTTAGGGCTTTCAGGTCTGGAGCTCATAACCAGGACACGATTGTCCTGCAATCACAAACAGCCTGACCGTTTTCATTTGGGCATTAGACGATCGGATTTTTTTAAGTGCGGAAACACATTTTTTTGTTGAATTGTAAATGTTGAAGAAGACTGTTGAGAGAACGTTTGAGGAGAGATATTTTGATGCAATAAAAAAAGTGTAGTGCAGGAATGCGGAGATAGATATGATTTCACCAGTCTTTTTTGGGTCAACCAGGAAAGCAAAATCCTTTTTTTCTTGACTTGAATGAGACGATGATGAGCTAAATAAGTCTCTGTGATGCCTAAAACATGATGTTATGTGTGCAAGTTTTTATTGACGAGACGTTAAACCGTTGTAGACTCTCAGGCGTGCTCACATGAACGGGAAACACCCGCGACTCCTCGCTTCTTTGGGATTATCAGATGTTCTTTTTACCGGCATCCAGTTCTAAAGTAATCTGGAGAACGATTGGCATTGGTGACTTCTACTTTACAGAACTGAGCTTCGGTTTCTGTTTTAAAAACAAACACACGTCTCTCTGATCAGACCCAACAGAGCAGCTGAGCTGAGATCTTTTATGTGAGATATCTCCCTCCGTATCCTGTAGAACCCTGATATAAACATAGTTACAACCTCAGAAATGCCTTCCGTAAGCAAATACTCTTAAAGAGACAGTACTTGTTTTTTTTTAAGTTCAATTGCAGTCTGACAACAATAAAATAATTGTCTACTAATTAAAATGTTGTTATATATGTAATTCATTTTAACATATAGATATGCAATCCATCAATTAAATTGTGGCTGAGAGAAAGACAGAGGAAATAATAAAATGAAGGTCCAAAAACTCTATAACAAAAAAGAATTAATAATAAAAAATGTATATTTATACAAGCAAATTTCATATCCAAGCCAAAAATAAGCATAATAAGAGCAGCTTATGCATTCTTGGAAAATACAATTTACATATATTGTGTTCACTGTGCAAGTAATTCAACATGTTACTATACAAATATATATATATATATATATATTGTGGCCTAATCGAAAATGTGAAAAATTGTTATTTGCAGCTCTAAATACATACATGAGAGTTTTCTGTCTTAACCGTGGCAGCAGCGTTAACAAAATGGCTGATTTACTTTTAAAGTTCAGTAACAAAGCTACATACATGCCTAAATCCAAAGTTTTAGAAGTTGAGAATATTTAGCACAAATTATTTATAAATGTTTTTTAAGGTATCGTGTGTTAATCCTGTATTTCTGAATTTGGGGGTAAATGACGGAATGCAGTGAAGAGAGACCCAAACACTACTCTTTATTCTGTTTTTCCATCTTGAGGGAAGGATTTGAACTGCGTGACTAGTATAATGTATATTTGGTAGCTTCCATTTTATTTGCATATTTATGTTTGCTACCGTGACCAGGGCTCGGGAAGAAGAACACTCTCCCCCGACATGGTCACAGACAGACCCTGTGTTTGGCTTTTATGTTTTAGTAGAACATTTACTGATTTTTACTAACCAGATAAATGTAAACCTGATAACCTAATAACCTGATAAATGTATAGCGCACTTAAAGTTTGGCACATAACTCCAGAACATAATAGGCGGCCAGCATTGAGTAAACGTTTACTTCGGGGAAGAAATGCTTTTGACTCGTCGCTCCAATTGTAGAGTCAGTTTTAAAAACCACTTAAATGTGTTGAGTCGCTATACTTTTTCCCTTAAACACCAAATAATAAACGTACGATCCACTTACATTCAAATGGAAATCTGCCTCGACTTATGTGATATTCAAACTTGTCAGAAGCTCAGAGTACGAAGCTCGGAAGATAAATGGCTTCAGTGTTGCACCACGGTTTGTTCTTCTATCGAGAATCTTCCCCTCCTCACGCATTGTTCTGCCATGATGCTGTTAGTCACGAATGACAGGTATTGAGCAAATGAAGTATTTGCTTGTTTAGAGAGAGAAAGACAGCTGTAGCAGAGTCCGTCTGAGGCCCGTGCAGGCTATCCGAGACCAGGAGGAGAGGCCATTGATCCGATGAGAGAGAAAAGGGAAGAAAAGCAAGGCGAGTGATGGAAAGACAGTGTGATTGAAACAGAGGCTGGAAGAATGAGTGCGACTGAGAGTGCTGTGGAGGAGGCTTATCTGTCTCTATAGGGAGGACAGGCTGTGTCAGTGTTTATTGAGACGCATGAGCTAACCGTCACTGGTTAATTTGTTTGATTCCTCGCCCAGCACTGAGAGAGTCACAGAGCGCACTCATGCTAATCTCAGCCACTGAGGCAACATGGCTGACATTTTGGAAACATTGGGGGTCCTTTCTGCGATGCTTTAACTCAGGCGCAGTCAGCATCAGGCCAGAAAAGCTACAGCCCTGCACAGTATGGAAGCTTTTCTGTATCGTGGCATGCTGTATTATTATTATTGTTCCATCCACATTAAAGACGAAGGGATTCAGTGTGCAATTTATGACAATTGACCAAGCTAGCAAGTTATTTTGACTGATGTTAGGTGAATCTACAGAAGAGGCCTCTTTTGAAGGAAATCGTCTCTGGACTGTGTTTACATTATGCATACTTTGTCAAGGATGCCAAAGTCTAATCTGCACAATTCAAACCTGAATGGTGTACAAAAGGTCGAACCCTTCATCTATACTTATTAGTTTGGATCCGTGACCTTCCTGTCATTCAAAAATCTATGAATAAATTCTGAATAATATAACATTTTATATGAGTTTTCTCCTTGTTTGATTTCTATTTAAAGTGGCACTATTTGATGCACTTTTATCAGAGCTTAAATAAAATAAAGTGATCGAGAAATGTCAGATGAGGACATGAATTTGTGCTGTATTTCGAAACAAGCTAGCTAGCGCAGTTTTGCTAACTTAGATCCTGTCCACATTGATATGTTTATGTTTGAAAATTCCGTCCACACTGAGGCAGCGTTTTCAGACAATGAAAACACATCTTTTTTTCTGCGTTTTGCCTTTCCGTCCACACTGAAATGCCATTTTCAGGCAACAAACGTATCTTTTTTTTCTGCGTTTTGCCCTTCCGTCCACACTGAGGCGACGTTTTCAGGCAATGGAAAGAATCTTTTTTTTCTGTGTTTTGTCCTTCCGTCCACACTGAGGCAAAGTTTTCAGGCAACGAAACAAATCTTTTTTTTCTGCGTTTTGCCCTTCCGTCCACACTGAGGCGACGTTTTCAGGCAATGGAAAGAATCTTTTTATTTCTGCGTTTTGCCCTTCCGTCCACACTGAGGCGGCGTTTCCAGGCAACGAAAAAGCATCTTTTTTTCCTGCGTTTTGTCCTTCCGTCCACACTGAGGCGGCGTTTTCAGGCAATGGAAAGAATCTTTTTTTTCTGCGTTTTGCCCTTCCGTCCACACTGAGGCGACGTTTTCAGGCAATGGAAAGAATATTTTTATTTCTGCGTTTTGCCCTTCCGTCCACACTGAGGCGGCGTTTTCAGGCAACGAAAAAGCATCTTTTTTTTCCTGCGTTTTGCCCTTCCGTCCACACTGAGGCGACGTTTTCAGGCAATGGAAAGAATCTTTTTTTTCTGTGTTTTGCCCTTCCGTCCACACTGAGGCAGGGTTTTCAGGCAACGAAACACATCTTTTTTTTTCTGCGTTTTGCCCTTCCGTCCACGCTGAGGCGGCGTTTTCAGGCAACGAAACACATCTTTTTTTTCTGCGCTTTGCCCTTCCGTCCACACTGAGGCGGCGTTTCAGGCAATGGAAAGAATCTTTTTATTTCTGCGTTTTCCCTTCCGTCCAACCTGAGGCGGCGTTTTCAGGCAACGAAAAAGCATCTTTTTTTTCCTGCGTTTTGGCCCTTCCGTCCACACTGAGGCGACGTTTTCAGGCAATGGAAAGAATCTTTTTTTTCTGCGTTTTGCCCTTCCGTCCACACTGAGGCAAAGTTTTCAGGCAACGAAACACATCTTTTTTTTCTGCGTTTTGCCCTTCCGTCCACGCTGAGGCGGCGTTTTCAGGCAACGAAACACATCTTTTTTTTCTGCGCTTTGCCCTTCCATCCACACTGAGGCGGCGTTTTCAGGCAATGGAAAGAATCTTTTTATTTCTGCGTTTTTCCCTTCCGTCCAACCTGAGGCGGCGTTTTCAGGCAACGAAAAAGCATCTTTTTTTCCTGCGTTTTGCCCTTCCGTCCACACTGAGGCGACGTTTTCAGGCAATGGAAAGAATCTTTTTTTTCTGTGTTTTGCCCTTCCGTCCACACTGAGGCAACGTTTTCAGGCAACGAAACACATCTTTTTTTTCTGCGCTTTTCCCTTCCGTCCACACTGAGGGCGTTTTCAGGCAACGAACCACAATTTTTTTTTCTGCTTTTTGCCCTTCGGTCCACACTGAGGCGGCGTTTTCAGGCAATGGAAAGAATCTTTTTATTTCTGCGTTTTTCCCTTCCGTCCACACTGAGGCGGCGTTTTCAGGCAACGAAAAAGCATCTTTTTTTCCTGCGTTTTGCCCTTCCGTCCACACTGAGGCGGCGTTTTCAGGCAATGGAAAGAATCTTTTTATTTCTGCGTTTTGCCCTTCCGTCCACACTGAGGCGGCGTTTCCAGGCAATGGAAAGAATCTTTTTTTTCTGCGTTTTGCCCTTCCGTCCACACTGAGGCGTTTTCAGGCAACGAACCACATCTTTTTTTTCTGCTTTTTGCCCTTCTGTCCACACTGAGGCGGCGTTTTCAGGCAACGAAAAAGCATCTTTTTTTCCTGCGTTTTGCCCTTCCGTCCACACTGAGGCGACGTTTTCAGGCAATGGAAAGAATCTTTTTATTTCTGCGTTTTTCCCTTCCGTCCCACACTGAGGCGGCATTTCCAGGCAATGGAAAGAATCTTTTTTTTCTGCGTTTTGCCCTTCCATCCATACTGAGGCAACGTTTTCAGGCAATGGAAAGAATCTTTTTTTTCTGCGTTTTGCCCTTCCGTCCACACTGAGGCGACGTTTTCAGGCAACGAAACACATCTTTTTTTTCTGTGTTTTGCCCTTCCGTCCACACTGAGGCGGCGTTTCCAGGCAACGAAAAAGCATCTTTTTTTCCTGCGTTTTGTCCTTCCGTCCACACTGAGGCGGCGTTTTCAGGCAATGGAAAGAATCTTTTATTTCTGCGTTTTTTCCCTTCCGTCCACACTGAGGCGCATTTTCAGGCAATGGAAAGAATCTTTTTTTCTGCGTTTTGCCCTTCCTCCACTGAGGCGACGTTTTCAGGCAACGAACACTTTTTTTTTCTGGTTTTGCCTTCCGTCCACACGGAGGCGCTTTTCAGGCAATGAAAGAATCTTTTTTTTCTGCATTTTGCCCTTCCGTCCACACTGAGGCGACGTTTTCAGGCAATGGAAAGAATATTTTTATTTCTGCACTTTGCCCTTCCGTCCACACTGAGCAGCGGTTTCAGGCAATGGAAAGAATCTTTTTTTCTGTGTTTTGCCCTTCCGTCCACACTGAGGCGACGTTTCAGGGCAACGAAACATCTTTTTTTTTTTTTCCTGCGTTTTCCTTCCGTCCACACTGAGGCGTTTTCAAGGCAAACCACATCTTTTTTTTCTGCGTTTTGCCCTTCTGTCCACACTGAGGCGGCGTTTTCAGGCAAGAAAAGATCTTTTTCCTGCGTTTTGCCCTTCCGTCCACACTGAGGCGACGTTTTCAGGCAATGGAAAGAATCTTTTTATTTCTGCGTTTTTCCCTTCCGTCCACACTGAGGCGGCGTTTCCAGGCAATGGAAAGAATCTTTTTTTTCTGCGTTTTGCCCTTCCATCCATACTGAGGCGACGTTTTCAGGCAATGGAAAGAATCTTTTTTTTTCTGCGTTTTGCCCTTCCGTCCACACTGAGGCGGCGTTTTCAGGCAATGGAAAGAATCTTTTTATTTCTGCGTTTTGCCCTTCCGTCCACACTGAGGCGGCGTTTTCAGGCAACGAAAAAGCATCTTTTTTTCCTGCGTTTTGCCCTTCCGTCCACACTGAGGCGACGTTTTCAGGCAATGGAAAGAATCTTTTTTTTCTGCGTTTTGGCCTTCCGTCCACACTGAGGCAGGGTTTTCAGGCAACGAAACACATCTTTTTTTTCTGCGTTTTGCCCTTCCGTCCACGCTGAGGCAGGGTTTTCAGGCAACGAAACCCATCTTTTTTTTCTGCGCTTTGCCCTTCCATCCACACTGAGCGGCGTTTCCAGGCAGGAAAAGATCTTTTTTTTCTGCGTTTTGGCCTTCCGTCACACTGAGGCGGCGTTTTAGGCAATGGAAAAAGCATCTTTTTTTCTGCGTTTGCCCCTTCCTCCCCCACTGAGGCGACGTTTCAGGCAATGGAAAGAATCTTTTTTTCTGGTTTTGCCTTCCGTCCACACGGAGGCCGTTTTCAGGCAATGGAAAAAATCTTTTTTTCTGCGTTTTGGCCTTCCTCCACACTGGGCAGGGTTTTCAGCAACGAAACACATCTTTTTTTCTTGCGTTTTGCCCTTCCGTCCACGCTGAGGCAGGGTTTTCAGGCAACGAAACCCATCTTTTTTTTTCTATGTTTTGCCCTTCCGTCCACACTGAGGCGGCATTTTCAAGTAACGGAAACGCATCTTTTTTTCTGTGTTTTGCCCTTCCGTCCACACTGAGGCAGGGTTTTCAGGCAACGAAACACATTTTTTTTTTTGTGTTTGCCCTTCCGTCCACACTGAGGCGGCATTTTCAGGCAACGAAACACATTTTTTTTTTCTGTGTTTTGCCCTTCCGTCCACACTGAGGCAGGGTTTTCAGGCAACGAAACACATTTTTTTTCTGTGTTTTGCCCTTCCGTCCACACTGAGGCGGCTTTTTCAGGCAACGAAACACATTTTTTTTTCTGTGTTTTGCCCACACTGAGGCAGCATCGTGTAAATGTGTATTAGTTTCATCACAGCATGCAAATGATTACCTAACTATTTGCCAGTACTAAATTAATGATTCGTTTTTTGTAGTTAACACAAAAAGGTACAATTTTTTTATTAATCAATTAAGCACAAAAAAACTTTTTTGTCTTAAGTCTTAAAGAGGCCTCTTAAAGGGAAAAAGATTTGTTCCCGTCATCTCTTTCATATTCTCTCAAACACCTTGTTCACAACAGGAGACCTCTAAGTACTTGATTTCTGTCTGGTGTTGTGCTTGTCCTCTTACAGAGCTATTAAACAGCTCTGTTTATCTAAGGAAAGGAGTTTGCTGCCAAAACCAACCACATGGCCTTGCGGTAGCACCGTATAAAACAGACGGCTGTAAAAGTGTCAAGTTCAAACACGAAGCAAAAGCATACATGCAGCTGAGCTGGAAGGCGGAACCCATGGGGAGAGTCACATACATGCTGTTTGAGCCACAGAAGAAGAAAATCTACTGAGGAGCAAATCTTCCAGCTGTTAAAATAAGCAAAGTGGTTATTTTTTGCCCTTAACTGACATGAAGTGAAGTTTTAGAAATACATGTCATTAATTAAATGGCATATTTAGCTAAGTGGACTCAGGTTGTTCTTATCCCCTCTTGATCTCCCTCTTATAAGGAAAAACTCTTACTTCTGCATATTTATTTGATGATCAACAGAAAAATGCCTCTGGCACTCCTTGACCGAACTCTGAATATGGCCTGTATCTTCATACAGGCAGCTCAGCTAGTAAACTTTACTATACTCGTAGCGTGTTCAAGGCTAATTCCATGCAAGTGTGATCTTGTGAAATTTAAGGTGGTTATCTTAAAGCTACAACAACTAAAAAAAATATGGGCAGCTAAAATGACTTTTTGAGCAAACGTTTCTCCAAGAACGGACTTCTCTTAAAGACACAGTTTTTAACTTTTGACAACTACTTGTCAGAAACATGTGATTTTACATACTTATATAAACATTAGTAGATTCTGAAGCTACGTCACCACAGTAGATTCTGAAGATACGTCACCACAGTAGATTCTGAAGCTACGTCACCACAGTAGATTGTGAAGCTACGTCACCACAGTAGATTGTGAAGCTACGTCACCAAAGTAAATTCTGAAGCTACGTCACCACAGTAGATTCTGAAGCTATCTCACCACAGTAGATTCTGAAGCTATCTCACCACAGTAGATTTCGAAGCAACGTCACCAAAGTAAATTCTGAAGCTACGTCACCACAGTAGATTCTGAAGCTATCTCACCACAGTAGATTGTGAAGCTACGTCACCACAGTAGATTGTGAAGCTACGTCACCACAGTAGATTTTGAAGCAACGTCACCAAAGTAAATTCTGAAGCTACGTCACCACAGTAGATTCTGAAGCTATCTCACCACAGTAGATTCTGAAGCTATCTCACCACAGTAGATTTCGAAGCAACGTCACCAAAGTAAATTCTGAAGCTACGTCACCACAGTAGATTCTGAAGCTATCTCACCACAGTAGATTGTGAAGCTACGTCACCACAGTAGATTGTGAAGCTACGTCACCACAGTAGATTTTGAAGCAACGTCACCAAAGTAAATTCTGAAGCTACGTCACCACAGTAGATTCTGAAGCTATCTCACCACAGTAGATTCTGAAGCTATCTCACCACAGTAGATTCTGAAGCTATCTCACCACAGTAGATTCTGAAGCTATCTCACCACAGTAGATTCTGAAGCTATCTCACCACAGTAGATTCTGAAGCTATCTCACCACAGTAGATTCTGAAGCTATCTCACCACAGTAGATTGTGAAGCTACGTCACCACAGTAGATTGTGAAGCTACGTCACCACAGTAGATTTTGAAGCAACGTCACCAAAGTAAATTCTGAAGCTACGTCACCACAGTAGATTCTGAAGCTATCTCACCACAGTAGATTCTGAAGCTATCTCACCACAGTAGATTCTGAAGCTATCTCACCACAGTAGATTCTGAAGCTATCTCACCACAGTAGATTCTGAAGCTATCTCACCACAGTAGATTCTGAAGCTATCTCACCACAGTAGATTTCGAAGCAACGTCACCAAAGTAAATTCTGAAGCTACGTCACCACAGTAGATTCTAAAGCTACGTCACCACAGTAGATTATTAATCTACTATGGTGACATGGTTTTATGATTTTATGATCTAAGATTATAAAACCAAGTCACCGTAGTAGATTGTGAAGCCAAGTCACCACAGTAGATTCTGAAGCTACGTCACCACAGTAGATTGTGAAGCCAAGTCACCACAGTAGATTATTAATCTACTATGGTAACATGGTTTTATGATTTTATGATCTAAGATTATAAAACCAAGTCACCGTAGTAGATTCTGAAGCTACGTCAGCACAGTAGATTGTGAAGCCAAGTCACCACAGTAGATTCTGAAGCTACGTCACCACAGTAGATTATTAATCTACTATGGTGACATGGTTTTATGATTTTATGATCTAAGATTATAAAACCAAGTCACCGTAGTAGATTCTGAAGCTACGTCAGCACAGTAGATTCTGAAGCTACGTCACCACAGTAGATTCTGAAGCTACGTCACCACAGTAGATTATTAATCTACTATGGTGACATGGTTTTATGATTTTATGATCTAAGATTATAAAACCAAGTCACCGTAGTAGATTCTGAAGCTACGTCAGCACAGTAGATTCTGAAGCTACGTCAGCACAGTAGATTCTGAAGCTACGTCACCACAGTAGATTCTGAAGCTACGTCACCACAGTAGATTCTGAAGCTACGTCACCACAGTAGATTCTGAAGCCACGTCACCACAGTAGATTCTGAAGCTACGTCACCACAGTAGATTATTAATCTACTATGGTGACATGGTTTTATGATTTTATGATCTAAGATTATAAAACCAAGTCACCGTAGTAGATTCTGAAGCTACGTCAGCACAGTAGATTCTGAAGCTACGTCACCACAGTAGATTTTGAAGCAACGTCACCAAAGTAAATTCTGAAGCCACGTCACCACAGTAGATTCTGAAGCTACGTCACCACAGTAGATTATTAATCTACTATGGTGACATGGTTTTATGATTTTATGATCTAAGATTATAAAACCAAGTCACCGTAGTAGATTCTGAAGCTACGTCAGCACAGTAGATTCTGAAGCTACGTCACCACAGTAGATTCTGAAGCTACGTCACCACAGTAGATTCTGAAGCTACGTCACCACAGTAGATTCTGAAGCCACGTCACCACAGTAGATTCTGAAGCTACGTCACCACAGTAGATTCTGAAGCTATGTCACCACAGTAGATTCTGAAGCCACGTCAGCACAGTAGATTGTGAAGCTACGTCACCACAGTAGATTATTAATCTACTATGGTGACATGGTTTTATGATTTTATGATCTAAGATTATAAAACCAAGTCACCGTAATAGATTCTGAAGCTACGTCACCACAGTAGATTCTGAAGCTACGTCACCACAGTAGATTCTGAAGCTACGTCACCACAGTAGATTTTGAAGCAACGTCACCAAAGTAAATTCTGAAGCTACGTCACCACAGTAGATTCTGAAGCTATCTCACCACAGTAGATTGTGAAGCTACGTCACCACAGTAGATTGTGAAGCTACGTCACCACAGTAGATTTTGAAGCAACGTCACCAAAGTAAATTCTGAAGCTACGTCACCACAGTAGATTCTGAAGCTATCTCACCACAGTAGATTCTGAAGCTATCTCACCACAGTAGATTCTGAAGCTATCTCACCACAGTAGATTCTGAAGCTACGTCACCACAGTAGATTTCGAAGCAACGTCACCAAAGTAAATTCTGAAGCTACGTCACCACAGTAGATTCTGAAGCTATCTCACCACAGTAGATTGTGAAGCTACGTCACCACAGTAGATTGTGAAGCTACGTCACCACAGTAGATTTTGAAGCAACGTCACCACAGTAGATTCTGAAGCTACGTCACCACAGTAGATTCTGAAGCTATCTCACCACAGTAGATTCTGAAGCTATCTCACCACAGTAGATTCTGAAGCTATCTCACCACAGTAGATTCTGAAGCTATCTCACCACAGTAGATTCTGAAGCTATCTCACCACAGTAGATTCTGAAGCTATCTCACCACAGTAGATTCTGAAGCTATCTCACCACAGTAGATTCTGAAGCTATCTCACCACAGTAGATTTCGAAGCAACGTCACCAAAGTAAATTCTGAAGCTACGTCACCACAGTAGATTCTAAAGCTACGTCACCACAGTAGATTATTAATCTACTATGGTGACATGGTTTTATGATTTTATGATCTAAGATTATAAAACCAAGTCACCGTAGTAGATTGTGAAGCCAAGTCACCACAGTAGATTCTGAAGCTACGTCACCACAGTAGATTGTGAAGCCAAGTCACCACAGTAGATTATTAATCTACTATGGTAACATGGTTTTATGATTTTATGATCTAAGATTATAAAACCAAGTCACCGTAGTAGATTCTGAAGCTACGTCACCACAGTAGATTCTGAAGCTACGTCACCACAGTAGATTCTGAAGCTACGTCACCACAGTAGATTCTGAAGCTACGTCACCACAGTAGATTCTGAAGCTACGTCACCAAAGTAAATTCTGAAGCCACGTCACCACAGTAGATTCTGAAGCTACGTCACCACAGTAGATTATTAATCTACTATGGTGACATGGTTTTATGATTTTATGATCTAAGATTATAAAACCAAGTCACCGTAGTAGATTCTGAAGCTACGTCACCACAGTAGATTCTGAAGCTACGTCACCACAGTAGATTTTGAAGCAACGTCACCAAAGTAAATTCTGAAGCCACGTCACCACAGTAGATTCTGAAGCTACGTCACCACAGTAGATTATTAATCTACTATGGTGACATGGTTTTATGATTTTATGATCTAAGATTATAAAACCAAGTCACCGTAGTAGATTGTGAAGCTACGTCACCACAGTAGATTCTGAAGCTACGTCACCACAGTAGATTCTGAAGCTACGTCACCACAGTAGATTCTGAAGCTACGTCACCACAGTAGATTGTGAAGCTACGTCACCACAGTAGATTCTGAAGATACGTCACCACAGTAGATTCTGAAGCTACGTCACCACAGTAGATTGTGAAGCTACGTCACCACAGTAGATTGTGAAGCTACGTCACCACAGTAGATTATTAATCTACTATGGTGACATGGTTTTATGATTTTATGATCTAAGATTATAAAACCAAGTCACCGTAGTAGATTGTGAAGCTACGTCACCACAGTAGATTCTGAAGCTACGTCACCACAGTAGATTCTGAAGCCACGTCACCACAGTAGATTCTGAAGCCACGTCACCATAGTAGATTCTGAAGCCACGTCACCATAGTAGATTTTTCTGAAGTAATGTCGACACAGTAGATTCAAGACATGTCACCACAGTAGATTCTGTCAGCACCATCACAGTGTGGAACTTCAGAGTGGGTCGGGAAGAGAGGGCCACTATCGTATAAAGAGGGAAAAGGTATTTTCAGAAAGTTTTTGCTCTTGTTATAGGCTGAAGGTGCTTCTGCAGGAGACCAAGAGCGATTGGGAAAGAGCCTCTTAGCACACAGCTGCCCTGTAATTTATATTGATGAGGCGATCACTGGACTGTTTCCAGCGTTTTGATCAGGCGGGGAAGAGTGTGGAGATGAGACTGAGGAGTCATTTTGTGATGTGTGGGAGAGTTCGAGTGCAGGGGAATTCACCCAACAGACTGTGTTGAACCAAAAGTGGATATTTCATATGTGTGCATTAAAAAGCATACCATAACGGAAATTAAGTTGTTGTTTTTTTAGTTGAACCCTGGCAATCTCTGACTGAAGGAAGTGTGTGAATGCTGGGTAATCAATTTTAGATTAGATTAGATTCAAATTAATTTTCATTACCCAAGTACAAGTACAACGCAACAAAATGCAGCTGAAGTAAGTGCAGGATAAAACTTATAAAGCACAGAGATATGTACAGTAAAAATAGAGATTTGTACAGAAAATAGAGATCTTTAGGGATATGTGCAATATTAAATTAAATGTGCAATGTTAAATGTGCAAACATTTGTTAATATTGAGGGGTGATAGCCTAGGGGTAGTGTGTGTGCGTGTGTATCCGAGCAGAGACATGACCATGTTCCAGCTCAGTTGTTATGAATTCATTACGGGTGCATATGTGCCCCGGCTGAATGTGAAACTCACATGTGTACAACCCCCACACGAGCTACGCCACTCTCAGCTGATCGTTTCCTTGTCTCTCTTAAATGTGCCATAATAAATCCCTTTTTAAATAATTTTGAATAAATATTTGACCCCTCTAGATTATCACTGAACCCTTAATAACCTTCAAAAGGCAGTCTTTTTCCAAAACAATGCCTTTGAATCAGCTCATGTTTTGTGCTCCGCAAAACGCTCTATTTACTAGTGTGTTTTATCTTGTTTTTATGATGTTGTTGTACAGTGAACTTGAGCTTCCTGAAAGGCGCTTTTAAATTAAATGTATTATAATTATTTCAGTGATCGACTAACCGAGGCTTTGTGAAGCACCGGAGCAAATGAATCAAATGTGGCGAATAGGTTCAAGGTTTCGAAACATTCCGACACCTGGCCCCACAGTGACATCTAGGGGTCATTTGCAGCAACTGCTCTGATTCAACTCTCAGACGTTCATGAAAGCCTGGCCACTTCAGATTGTTTCTCCATCCACGAGGTTTATCTGATGGCGAGAGAAGGCTTTATGAATTTTTGACCCATTTTGAAGTACTGTGTCGAAAATTCTTTCGTCCTTGAAGGGTTGTTCCTTTTTTCAAGATTTTTGACCAAATGTAGCGGATTTTCGGATCGATGTGCATCCAAATAAAAAAATATAAGATGCATTTCATTCTGACCGCAAGTCTTCACTGTTATTCAAATTATTTGTGCATTTTTATTTGTTGTTTGTAACATGTTTTTAAAATAGGATGACAATTAATTTGATTATTTAATAAAACAGCACATTTTCGAATTACTCTGGAAGGGGAATGATTCTAAATTACATATTGAGCAGGGAAGATGTTTTCACACTACTGTATGGAGCAGTGGGCATGATTGCAGTGTTGCCTTTTTTGCTTGAGTATAACATACTGCATTTAGCATTGTGCTTGGTGTACTGGAAAGATATTATTAAACAATATACTAAATATATCATTTCATATTTTACCTTAATCGGTGTCACCATGACAAAATCTGCCTACACTTGGGAATGCATTTATTGAAAAGTTTGCTGTATAGTGGCGCCCTGACTATGTGGTACCAGACATGGAATGTTGTTTCATCCATCTTTATCCAGTACACACAGAATATCACGCCTGAGTCAAACGGTGTTATTAGCATGATGCTAACATTACTGTAGCTAACATAATGTTCACATGAATTAGCCAGTGATTAACATAGTTAACATGTTAATAGAGCGAAGCTAGCATTGTGTTAGCCTGTTTTATGCACGATTTTACAAGTGATCAGTATGATGATGGCACAAAAATCCAATCCAGGATCCAAGTTCACCAGTCTGCTTGCTTCCTTTTCAAGTCTGATGATTACTTTATGCGAAAGTGACCAGTTGGTCAGATACCGAGTGGCCCATACATGGAATATGTGCTCCAATGTAACCCATTCCAGTGAACACACACACACACACAGCAGTGAACAAACACACCGTGAGCACTCACCCGGAGCAGTGGGAGCCATGGCTGCGGGGCCCGGGGAGCAGTCGGGGAACTGGTGGTCGCTCGAGGGCTCCACAGCTGTGGTTGCTGAAGATGGAGAGCAAGTGTTTCATCACTCAGTCCACCTTCAACTCGGTGGATCTGGGGATCGAACCTGCGACCTTCTGATCACAAGTCGATCTCCTTATCCAGCAGACCACAACTGCTTTTAAAGGAGACATTTTACACACTGAAAAATCCTCAAAGCAATGGGTTAATAAGGGTCAAGCTGTATTTGATAACTTCAGCCTCCAAACAAGCTCCATTCTCAAGCCTTTGTCTGCCTTCAAACCCCTTCATTGTAAAATCCCACCCTTTGACCAATGCCACCACCCCGAACATGTCATCTTCATGCTTCACTCTCATTCTTCCTCCCTAACAGCCTTCCTCGTTTTCACTGACACGCATCATTACCATTTCTTTCATTGAGATTAAGTGGAGACGTCCGGTTCAAGGCTTTGAACCCTCTCTCTTTGATTTCACTTCCTCGTGTTAAGGAGAAGTGATCAGCAGAGTAATTAAGATAGCTGAAAGAAAGGATGAAAGATCCACCTTTTCATCGTCAGACGATGAATACAAGAGGGTGGTTCCGACGCCTTTAGAAGAGTTGAGTGAAAGTGACAGATTAAAGCAGGATGGCATTTTAATCTCTGATGACAAGATGGCCTCTCTTAAGCTTGATTTGCAGACGAATGATGTATAAAACAAATACAGCTGTCAGAAACTGTTAAATGCTAACATGCTAACAACACCAATAGCAGTTTTGTTTAGAGACCATTATCCCATTTAGTAATAGAGTTTTCATAGACATGTTATTTTACTCTAGAAAAGCAGAGTTCAACAAAACCAGCATCACTTGCATATTTTATTGTTAGCATAACCTTAGCGAGAGGGTAGCATCTTTTCCCAGGACTGTAAATTTCTTTTCAAATATTCTGCTTTGAGCTTCAAAAGCTTAAGCATCAACACTAAGATCAAATCTCTAATAGGCTAATCTGTATGATGCATGGAGTCTCAAAGCGTCAGGTACACAACCTGTCAGAAACTACAGTCTTCTCTTCAAAGCTGGTCCTTATCCCTCCAAGATGTATCAAAAGAAATCTCTCGCAGAGGTCATGCAGAGACCAAGCCTTGGTTTTCAGAGTAAGCAGATCTGATGTCGTAACAAAAAACACCAATATGTCTAAGTTTTGAAAGATTGCTCTTCCAAAAAAGTGATTTTTCCACTTTAATAATAAAATAATATGTTTTTATCTAGTTGATCGTAAAGACCATTACTAAAGGACATGCACATTTACTTGGGTCATCCTTTTAAACTAGAAACCCACACTACAATAAAATATATAGATTAAACAACAACAAAAATCACTCCCAGAAGCCAGATTTTCTAAATAAACTCAAACCTTGTTGATGGGAGGAGTGCATGAATCAGCATCCAATTTAGACTTGTCACACGCAGCATATTAAAAGCACCTGGAAAGAACTCAAAGAGCTCCACATTTTTTTTTTCATGTTGAAGCCTAATGGCAAATTTCTAAATTGACAGATTCTTTATTTTCCACAAATCCCAACACATACACAATGCTCCATAACGATAGCGTTTTTCTCATTTTAAAAATGAAGACTTAGAAATATAAAGTATTTACAGCATACACAGATTAAAAACGTTCTGTTTCTACTTGTACCAACTCTTCTAAAGCTTAATTGAAGTTCATCTGTACACTGGGAAATCAAAAGTGTAGTTTGCAAGAAAATGCTATTTTGTTTACTGAAATTTTACTAAAATGTTGAGTTTACTCAAAACCTTACTGAAGTTTTCAGAACTTACTGACCTTTCCAAACACATCCAAACCTTACTGAAACACAACTCCCTTCCCCCACACATCCAAACCTTACTGAAACACAACTCCCTTCCCCCACACATCCAAACCTTACTGAAACACAGCTCCCCTGTCGCACACATCCAAACTTTACCAAAACACAACTCCCTTCCCCCACACATCCAAACCTTACTGAAACAAAACTCCCTTCCCCCACACATCCAAACCTTACTGAAACACAGCTCCCCTTCCCCACACATCCAAACTTTACCAAAACAAAACTCCCTTCCCCCACACATCCAAACCTTACTGAAGCTCAACTCCCCTTCCCCCACACATCCAAACCTTACTGAAACACAACTCCCTTCCCCCACACATCCAAACCTTACTGAAGCTCAACTCCCCTTCCCCCACACATCCAATCCTTACTGAAACACAACTCCCTTCCCCCACACATCCAAACCTTACTGAAACACAACTCCCCTTCCCCCACACATCCAATCCTTACAGAAACATAACTCCCTTCCCCCACACATCCAAACCTTACAGAAACATAACTCCCTTCCCCCACACATCCAAACCTTACTGAAACACAACTCCCCTTCCCCCACACATCCAATCCTTACAGAAACACAACTCCCCTTCCCCCACACATCCAAACCTTACTGAAACACAACTCCCCTTCCCCCACACATCCAAACCTTACTGAAGCTCAACTCCCCTTCCCCCACACATCCAATCGTTACAGAAACATAACTCCCTTCCCCCACACATCCAAACCTTACTGAAACACAACTCCCCTTCCCCCACACATCCAAACCTTACTGAAACACAACTCCCTTCCCCCACACATCCAAACCTTACTGAAACACCATACATTCAAACATTGATGAAGCACAACTCGATATGGTGTCTGCTTCCTTATTTTTTTTACCTTAAATGTTGCACCTCTAGACCCCCACCATCTAAATGTATCAAAGCTTACATTTACATTATTCAATAAATATCAAAAGATTCTTTAACATTAGCACAACAACAGATTTGTGCATGACACCTACAACAGGTAATGCATAGAAGAATCAGCAAAAACTAAAAACTAAAGCTGTAATTGCATCCAAATGTCTTTTAAAACACTATTGAGCAAAAGCAGCGTTGCAAAAACTTTTCAGTCTCACTATGAATAAACAAGCTTTTAAAAGAGAAAATGCACATTTCACTTACAAGTGTGCGTCTTCTTAGTTACTGAGATACCTGCAAGAAACACAAACAACAGCAGAATGTCATTATTAAGAATAAACTGTGTTTGCAGTTGAAATCATTTTTAAATCCAGAATTTTTTTTTTTAGCCATGACTGACTGAAAGCCAAGAGCTGTATTTGGCTGTGCTAATGCTTTCCTACCACAGCCACAGGCCGTGCCTAAACAAGGTCAAGCAGGTTATTGTGCTGCCTCACATGGCCCTGGCAGTTGCTCTGCTGTCACCGTTGCCTTCCACGCAACGAAAACGAACAGCAAAACTGCTTGCAGAATGCTAAACAGATCTCTGAATGTGTTCATGTCTGTCTGTGCAGCCCAGAAGCTCCGCGTGCATCTTTGTGTCTGACCTTAAAAGCATGACTAATGCCGCAGAAGCAAGAATGGAGATGTGTTTGAGTGTGACAGGAACAGCGGGTCCCATGTGGACCGAGCATGCTCGTGTTCCATGGGCCAGAGCAGACTAATAGATCCCACTTGTCATGCGGAAGCAAAGGCAAATTTTTCTACAGCTTGCGTTTGAAACTCCAGGGACGCTGAGCTGACATGATTCAGTAATTCCACGTGAAATAAAAAGAGCTAGTTGGCGATAACAATGCTTTGGATGATTTTTTTTTAGACGAAGGGGGATTACAACCCAAAGATGGTTAAGCAAATGAGCAGGAACACGTGCACACGGATGCACCTGAGGACACACCTGCAAAAACAGAAAAGGGCTCAGGAAACCTGCACCATGCCCAGGCTTAGCAGATCAACAACATCATCACCAGAAGCAAAATGTCTGCAAAACGTCACATGTGGCACAAACAAGCCATTGCCCTCGTGTTACCTTCCCTGCTATCAAATAACAAAGCTCTGAGATTTTGGGGTAAGTGCCAATTTCTAGCTAGACATCACACTGTGGAGTCACCAAGCTCACATTATGATCCTGAATTAAATCATCTAAAACAGCACAGTAGATGTAAAGATGTGTAGAAGAAATGAATTTAACGCATTAATTATTTACAAGCGTAAATTAGGTTTTGTGAATTGTAAAACAAAAGTTACCTGCAAAAAAAAAAACGGTTTGTGTGCAAAATTTGGATTTATTGTAAAAAGTAATTTCACACAAAGTCACATTTCAAGTACAAAACTATTGTTTCAAGTAGAAATTTTATTTTACACATTTGTGAATTCAATCATGTGCATTTGTCATCCAGATGTTTTAGCTAAAGCAAGCTGGTGTTTTAGCTAATGCTAGCAGGTGTTTTAGCTAAAGCAAGCTGGTTTTTTAGCTAATGCTAGCAGGTGATTTAGCTAAAGCAAGCTGGTTTTTTAGCTAATGCTAGCAGATGATTTAGCTAAAGCAAGCAGGTGTTTTAGCTAAAGCAAGCAGGTGTTTTAGCTAAAGCAAGCTGGTGTTTTAGCTAATGCTAGCAGGTGATTTAGCTAAAGCAAGCAGGTGATTTAGCTAAAGCAAGCAGGTGTTTTAGCTAAAGCACGCAGGTGTTTTAGCTAAAGCAAGCAGGTGTTTTAGCTAATGCTAGCAGATGATTTAGCTAAAGCAAGCAGGTGTTTTAGCTAAAGCAAGCAGGTGTTTTAGCTAATTCTAGCAGGTGATTTAGCTAAAGCAAGCTGGTGTTTTAGCTAAAGCAAGCAGGTGTTTTAGCTAAAGCAAGCAGGTGTTTTAGCTAATGCTAGCAGGTGTTTTAGCTAAAGAAAGCAGGTGTTTTAGCTAAAGCAAGCAGGCGTTTTAGCTAATGCTAGCAGGTGATTTAGCTAAAGCAAGCTGGTGTTTTAGCTAATGCTAGCATGTGTTTTAGCTAATGCTAACAGGGGTTTTAGCTAAGGCTAGCGTGTGTTTTAGCTAAGGCTAGCATGTGTTTTAGCTAATGCTAGCATGTGTTTTAGCTAATGCTAGCAGGTGATTTAGCTAAGGCTAGCAGGTGTTGTAGTTAATGATAGCGTGTGTTTGAGCTATTGTTCATGTGAATTATTGATGTGGATATGGTGAAGATTCTAAAGATCTGTGTATTTGTTTCATCTTGTTTTTTATTTTACAACAACCAATCTATTGTGAGGGAAAAAAGTGTCACGTAAACATTACTAAACCTAACATTACTAATACTCCATCTTCATTAAACGGGTTTAAAAAGATGTTTAGTTTGGTGTTGCTACACATTGGATGAGATCAGAATTGAATATTGAAGATTATACCAACAGTCACAGTAATAAAACATGACAAAAACACAGCCGGTGGAAATTCTGTGCGAAGTGAGAAGAGTTCTGAGAGAATTAGCGAAGGCCTACAGTAACTGACAAGCATTCGCTTTCTATCATCTTGTGAAAAATGGTCAATGGTTCAAACAGAATGAAACCCAGCAAACCACGCTCGATTGTTATCAGATAAAATCTGAGAGGACGCAGTCAGTCTTTGATCCAGCTTCTGTCACTATCACTCATTTTTCCCTGTGTCCTCTCTCTCTGTATCTCCTCATCCTTACGCCGTATCGGCTATCAGTCTCTGATCCTTCCCAAAGCACAACAGCCCTTCTGTCAATGTCACTAACAGATCTGAAAACCAATCTTAACACAAAAAAATGTTCTCGCTCGGAAGTCATTACTGTCAAAAAGAGGACGCTAGACTCGGTCAGAAAGATGGCCTGTTGCTAGGAGAGAGAGAGAGAGAGAGGTGGGGGGGAGGGGGGGAGAAGAGAGCCCACTTCCTCCTCTAGGTGTCATTGGGAGGGCTCTGATTGGAGAGAGCAAGGGGAACCAATGGGCTGACAGAGTTTGGAGCTGGAGGGGGTCTGGGTCTAGGCCCTGACTCCAGTGAAGCCTGCCAGGTTATGTCTACTCCGCTGGAAGAAGGGGTGAGGGGTCGGTTTGGAGGTGATTCCATCCTTGACAGATGGAAAAGGCTTGTCCGGCCTTCTTCAGAGGACATCACCACAACTGAGCTACAAGGGGATGGGGAATTCAGCTTTTGGTTATCGATTTAAATGTGGTGAAAGCACTTAAAATCTCTTCGTCTCTGTTTAGAAACATTCCAAATAGACTGCCAGTTTGTCTCTTTGTAGAATTCCGATCCTGTCAATGTTCAAGCATTTAAGAAAAGAGAACTGAGCCATCTTCCAAATCAGAGCTCCATCGACACACCATCTTTGCAGGAAAAAAAAAACTATTTGTTTAATTGCTATTCTGGGATTGAAAAGTGAAAAAGTCTTCTCAGAATATAATAAAGGCTTTCTTTCTGAAGGGATGCTTGTGGGGCTCTGACATAGAATTTGTTTGAAATGATTGGTGGACATGAAAGTCGACTCAAGGCCACAGATTTAATCCTGATAATTTCAGCTTTTTGCATCAGCCGAGCAAAGGTCATCTAGCGGGATGTCTGCAGGTGAGTCGCGCAAATGGACAGAATCCAGACAGATGTACATGTGAGCAGACAAGTGTTTTACAAACCGCCTCAAAAGAGCAGTGCACAATGTGAGCACCTTGTAACTGCTTAAAGAGGCCATCGCCCAAGAAACTATAATTATGTTTTGGCATTCGCAATTTTTTGATGTTCTCTCAACATCAGCTTTTTTTTTCAATTTAATCTCACTTTAGATGTCTAGCACCACAGCTAATGTTCGATGAAATAGCAAAATTGCTCATTTTCAGAAGTGAAACATTTGATTGAGACAAAAATGTAAATAAGGGTCAAAAACAACCTAAGCAGTTACCATAGTAACTGACCTGAGGGAGGCGTTATCTTTAACAAGGGGCGAACCTTGGACCATAATTTATGTCATGTGGGTTTTTATATGGTGTCAAATTAAAATACTGTGTATAAGCTTCAAAATGTGACTTGTGGGGACCACAGCTTGGTATGGAATAAAATCATGGAATATGGAAATGTTTTTGTTGCAGTCTTAGCCCTTCAGGATTATAACTAAAATTTCTCAAAATATGTTAAAAGAATGAGCAATCCATAATGAATCTTGAAAGGGGACCCTAAAGGGATCATTCCCAGACTCGTCTTCGTTTACATTTGGCGCTATGGCCAATAAAAAGGGAATTTGTTATTTGTCTAGGACAAATTGTAAGGAACTTTGCTCTCAATCTAGCGTGTGACTCCAGAGAACACTGGAACACCTCAAGTCCATCACAGACCCATTCCTTGGACCCTTTGCAGTTTGTCTACAAAGACAAAAAATCTGTAGACGATGCCGTCAATCTCAGTCTTCATTACATCCTGCATCACTTGGACTCCCCAGGAACCCATGCTGTCCCTGCTAAACGTGCCTGACTCCATCTGCCAGTGTTACTGATTTTGTGACAGACATGTGAGGCTGCGAAGGAATGTCTTGGACTCCATGACCATCAGCATCAGACTACTTTCTCCTCTGTTCTCCCTTTATACCAATTGCTGCATCTCAGGTCACCCCTCTGTTAAGCTAATTAAGTTTGCTGATGACACCACCCTCACTGAACTCATCTCAGATGAGGATGAGTCTCCCTACAGGAAGGAACACCAAGAAGATGTGGAGATGAGGATTTTTGGAAAGTTCCATCCCAATTGCTCCCTCTCACCCTGACAGTTGCCCGATTTCCACTACCTGTTCTTAGGCACCACCATCCCCAAGGACCTCAAGTAAAGGCTGACCAACATCTCCCTCATCAAGAAGTCCCAGCAGAAGATGTTATTCCACCAGCGACTGAAGAAACTCAAGGTACCAACCAGGATGATTGTCCAAATCTCCAGAAATCATAGAGTTTGGTATGCTGGAGCCACAGCCAGGGACTAGAACAGACTGCAGCGTGTTGTGCTTTCTGCTGAGAACATTAGCCTCCCATCTATCCAATACTCGTGTATCTCCAGGACTCTGTGACCCTTCTCACACTATTTATGGAGTCTTTGAACCCCTCCTTCAGGAAGGGGGTATAGAACTAGAACTACACATAGATGGATGGATGGATGATTGGATGACTGGAAGGGGTTGATTTAGTGGGTGGGGGGGGGTTGCTGGTAGGGGTGTGCGTGGGGTTAGGTTTGGGGGGCTGCTGGTAGGGGTGAGTGTGTGTTGGGGGACTGCTGGTTGATGTGTGCATGGGGGTCGGGGTGTGGCCGGGGGGGGGGGTCCTGCCGTGTCTGGAGTGGTGTCCCTACCCGCGCCCATCTGGTACCTTGGCCGTCCTCCCTTTTTTCTTGCGGGTCCACGGAGGTGCCCGGGACTGGGGGCCTACCGCGGGGGGATATGGGCATGGCGGTGCTTGTGGGTGGGGCCTCCCAGTCTCTCCCCGCACTGTTAGGGGCTGCATTCCCGCCTAGCTTTGGGCTGGTCGACCTCCTGCTGCAGCGGGCCCACTGGGGCCCCGGGCATTGCTCTCTGGGGTTGCCGACTTTGCCAGGGGAGGTGGGGCGGGTCCGGCTCCGGGTCCCAGGCCCCAAAACTTGTCGTTCTGTGGGGGGTGGGCTGGATATCTGGGTAGTTCCTGACCATATATGGGACTTGGCTTGAGGCAGATCCCACATTTCATTTGGGACATAGAAGGTTAGTCACGACACCTGGGATGTTTGGTCGCTGCTAGATGCTTGAGGTTTAGGTCACCTGTCCTGTAACACTCAATTACTTATGTGTATGTGTATATATATGTGTGTATGTATGTATGTATGTATGTATATATGTATATATGTATAGGTGTAGGTATGTATGTGTGTGTATGTATATGTGTATATGTATGTGTATGTATGTATGTATGTATGTATATGTATGTATATATGTATATGTATATATATATATATGTATGTATGTATATATATATATATATATGTATATGTATATGTGTATATATATGTATATATATATATATATATATATATATATATATATATATATGATTACTAATTCTATTTATTATTATTATTATTATTATTCTGCGTGTTCATCTGCTTGTATGTATGTATGTATGTATATTTATATTTGTATGCATATCTGTAGAAAGATGCGAACTACTTGGATGTAATAAGGTAGGTATCTAATATTATTTATTTTACTTATTCTCATTTTCAACTGAATCTTGACTCCTTCCCCCACAATTACCTCTCACCTTCTCTTTCCCCCTCCAAAACTTCTCTACCTCTGTTTTCCCCTCAATTACTTCTCTCCTCTTCCCCCTTTTTTTTTTTTTTTTTTATTGACACCGTCCTGTCCTGATGTATGTTTATATGATTGATTAATGTAATTATTGTGATGAATGCGAATGAAATAAATTAAAAGCTTCTATCCAGAGGAATAATCAATATATAATATCTTCAATTCTCTGGAAAGAGCAAAACTGACCAACTCATACGAAGCACCTCCCTTCTCATGGGGCTGCTTTGAAGTAGGACAGGACAGGTAAAAAAAAAAAATAAAAAAATAAAAAATAACCCAAAGAACTACACATAACAGGAACAGCTTTAAACTGTTAAACAAGTTGGCTCCACGCTGTCACTTTAAAAGTCACAAAGTATCATCCGCCAATCATCATCATACACCTGATAAGAATTTGCACTGTTTAATGGTACTACTCACCATCCTATGTTCTGATCATTATGTGTCACAAAAAATAATTAATTGTTATAGCTTAAACTCGATTCTGATTTTGACATCACTCTCAAAAAAGTGTTTACTTCATCAAGAACATTCAAGAAACGTCAATAAAGTTTTTTTTTTTTAATCATTAAGAGGTTTCTTCTACTGTCATGATAATTACAACGCTAACGGTCTAATCCGATTCAATGATCTATGCTAAGCTATGCTAAGAGGTCTGTCCAAAAAAAGCTCAAAATAAGTCGGTTTGAAGAAGCCTAACGGAAAAAAAACCCAGTGTAAATTTATTCAAATTCAATTTTTAGAGACTTCAACAAACATTGAACATTTCTAAGATCAACACGACCTGCATTAGAGTTCCTTGGACGACTAAAATAACTTCAGAAGATTGTTGATCACTCAGCAGGCCTTGCATCACATCCACGAGGCTTCTCCGACAGGGTGCTTGACGTGCCGCATGGGCTTTAGCTCTCCGTGACATTCAAAGTTAGAGTCTCCTTGATGTAATGGAGCTGTCCCCTTACAGAGCTAATGGGAACGATCCATTTAACCTGTGGCAGAAGCACACAGACGAGGAAGTTCCTAATGCGAGGCCGGTCCCGTGGGGGTGGGGGGTGCTCAACGTTCTCTCTTCCCCTTGGCTGCTGCCGGTCAGATGGCTTGATTCATTGACTGCTGCTTCACACTTATCCTCATTCACTGCTCAGTCTGTGGGGGCCGGCGGGGGGGCCGCTGTATGGCTCTCTGGGGCATGCAAGGACAAGGCTGGCTGAGACACCCCTGGATGGCAACATCAGAACGGGCCGATGGCAGAGATGGAGATGGAGCGCTTGCTTGTTGGTTTGTGGTATATACGAGGAACGAAAAGATTTCGGGGCTATAATCTGCAAGCACAAAACTGTCTTTGTGTAATTTTGATAAAGTTGTGTTTAGTGTTGCATTTAATCTAGAATTGTTGGTTTTTTGACTTCGTGTTTCGTGTGGGTGCAGTTTTATGAATGATGCAACTATAAATGTTAGAACTAATAAATAAACCACATTGTTGAGGGTAGGATGCAGGGCCAGGTCATTTCCTGGTTCTACACGACTTACTATATTGGCTCACTAAGTATGCTTCTTATTGCTTGACGCTTTATGTTGAGTCCATTTCCTCTTCACCGATACTGTCTCAACAAATATTTTTTAATTAGCTCAACACATCCCTCTGACACAGATTGACAACATTGACTGCATTAACATTTTAAAATACAGTTAACAACGACCACTGAGAGCGTGAACTCAATTGTTATTCATTCAGGGGACAACTCTGACAAAAATTGAGCCAACTAAAAATAATTAATTGACTAAATTATGCCTTTAGAAACAAATGAGTTAAATAACTTTTATTAGTTATTGTTTTTTGAAAGTGTAGTTAAACAGCTTCTGATTCAGCACCCAAATGTTGCTCATGCATTTAAACCTTTAATATTCTGAATCACCAGAAACTCTGTCTGGACAAGCTCATTTGTCCAAAACATAAGGAAGGCCAAAAGAAAAATAACAGTTTCAGAACAAATCCACACTGAGTAATCAAGTAATTTTGTAATAAATGCTATCAGAGAAGAGTCACGGTGGTGCAGTGGGTAGCACGGTCGTCTCACAGCAAGAAGGTTTCCCCACAAGAACAAAGACATGCGATATAAGTGAATTGAGTAAGAACGATAGTGTTAAAGTGTGTATGTTTCACAGCGATGGGTTGCGGCTGGAAGGGCATCCGCTGCGTAAAACATATGCCAGAGAGTTAGCGGTTCATTCCGCTGTGGCGACCCCGAAAGGGAAGAAAGCCGACATGAAGATGAATGAATGAGCTTAAATAATTATGGCAGTTCTACATGCTGCCAAACAAACTCTGCTATCAATATCAGCAAACTGCAGACAAGATGCCTAAAGCTTTGTCTGTGACTGGGACCCCCTATAATTACTTTAAAAAAGGAAGAATAAACAACACCGTTATTGTCAGGGTTTGAGGTTGCGGAACTCATATGCACAGCAGCCAGAGATCCAAGAACTGTAATTTATGTAAAAGAATAACAAAAACCCATTAAAAGAAATTACCCAAGAGTGGGAAAACTTACATTAACTAAACCACTTTGTAAAAAGGATCAAAAATCCCAAAAGAGCGAAAAGTAAGAAACCTGAACATAAACTATATAACAATGTTGAACAAACTGCAACTAAAAATATATATACCTTCCAACAAACAACTCACAGGAACCAGAAGAAGAAATAGACTAAAGCTGCGACAGAAACTAAAGTAAAAGAAGGCATTATAAAAGGACACTGATTGGGAGTTAGATTCGGCTCCTGATCTGCAACTAAAACTAAGAGACCGCAATGAGACACAGACAGAAAATAACAGGACTCAATGAAAAACACAATAAAGATAAAGAGGTTTTTAACTTAATTTTAAGTTAATTCTCCATCTTGTTTTATTCGCCATATCTCTGTTGTTTCATGTATTTTTGCTTCGCTGTTCAGTGCTCTGAGAAGCATAGCTTGAAAGACGCTTCTTATATAAAGTGTATTATTATTATTACCATTATTATTAACAAGTAATCCGTCTGTTATTTTCAGAAACTAACCTCGGCACCCTCAAAAAGCCAACCAATGAAATCCTCGCTGCACCGAACGAATCATGCCCTTCATCAATCATTCACTCGGTCGTCTAAATTATAGAAAACATTTTGATTTCAAACACAGATGCTTAGGATTGGAAAGAAAACAACACACAGCACATTCTTCAGCATATCCTAGGTGCTTACGAACCTCGAGCCAGGCGCAAAAACACAATCCTCTCTAAATAATCTGAGAACCGCATGGAAAGGATTGCCTGCCTCAAAACGCGCTTAACTTTTAGTTATGATATTATTACACAGACTGAGGTTCCAGAGAAAACAAACCCCACTTTTTGTGTAAATAAGGTCGGAAATCTTTGATTCGGCAACACAAAACAGGGATGGAAGTGACCATGGCGAGAGTCTCTCCCTGTTTTTGTGCGAAACCTTTCAGGTCAATCGCAGCGCTCCTTTATTTTAGGTGTGAATGCAGGGTGCCTCTCGCTCAAGTTTTGCTTCATCAAAGTCACTGTGACTTTCTCCCCCCGCTCGCCACTGACACACTTAGCCTTATTACTCTTCACAAACTTTCCAAAGCAAAATGCCATAATTAAAAAAGCTTGGCGATTTTCATCATCCCTCTTCTTAATATTCTAAAACACTTAACTCTGTAGAGAGGCGCTGTGCTCTCCAGGGAGGCGCAGGAGAAAAATGGCTTCGTCTCCCGGCGCTGTTATTTCTGGTCATTTCTAATTGGTTTTAACTAAAATCAAACCACCCTGGCAGGCTCCACAGGTTCCCTCCGAAGGGTCCCACAACCGGTGGAGGTGCGTCTACATTAGATTTGGGGGCTGTCAGATGCCAAAAACCAAATCCTTTGTGAGTAAAAAGTGGCCGGTAGGGGTCAAACCAGCTCGCTTCAGGATTAGCAGGAACACCTACTATAAAAAAAACCTTCTTTATCTTCTTCCTTTATTTCCTCCTGCTTTGGTTTATTGATCAGTTGATATAACTTTTATTATGAGAAGCTGAGATAGACTTTGACGGTGTAACAGGTCTCATATTGTCTCTCCCCTAATGTAAGTCGCTTTGGACAAAAGCGTCTGCCAAATGCATAAATGTAAATATAGGACTTTAGTAATGCATTAGTTTAACATGAATTTTTATATATATTTATATTTGTGTTTTTTAAGTCTCAGAACAAGGGGAAAGTAGATTTTGCCTTCCTTTTATACTCAGTTTATTTGCAAACTTATCATAAGTCTAAATAAAATAATATAAAAATAAAGTTTTCTTTTACGTTTGGGGAAGTGTGCCATTTTATCAAAGGAATTTCTCAATATTAGTACAGGAATATACTTGTCTTGACATTTGACTCCATCAGACGCACGAGATACAAGAAACGAGAAACTCTTCTCCATCAAAACATTAATGAATAAATACATAAAAAAACTTTACATACATTCATACATTAATGAATAAATGAATGATTGAATACATGCATAAATAAACAAATGAACAAATAAAGTAATAAACAAACAAACAAATAAATAAATAAAAACAATGTTTATTGTAATAGACACCACGTTTAAAGGGATTAAGTGTCCATAATTATAAGTATATTAAACATAAATATTAATTAGCTAAGTACTAAGAATCTATTAAATAAGCACCAATTCTGCATAATGACTAATTTACTTAATCTAATAATTAATTTAGTTTTAATTCTGAAAAACTTTTTTAGTTTGACAAAAAGTTGGCAAGAAACTCTGTGAAAAAGGGCTTTCTTTTTGAAGTAAAATGTTTTGTAATAATAAAAAACAATGTTCATGTGCTAAAAATTGATTTTATGTTTATTTAATGCAGACTTCTATCTGCATTAAACATCTAAATAACCCATGCATAACATTTATGTGTATAATCATGTGCGTGTCTGGTTTTCTCACCACCTTTTTCTCTAAAAGTACCACCTTGCAAATTAAGCCTATTTTATTGTAATGTTGTACCTTTAAACAGAAACAGAAAAAAAAACAGTTTAACATTGATAGACAAATTTACAAGCCAAACAGAGTTCATGAAGGTAAGAAAATAGACCCCAATCATCCCCAAATTCTCGCCTCCTCTCAGGATGTTTGAGATAACAGTGCTATTGGCATCAACAGAGGAGTCAAAACGTCCCAGAAGTCTGTGCAAAACACAAGCAAAATCTCAAACGAGTTCTCCGAGTCTCCAGGTAAGTCCCCGATACGGTCCAGGCCTCTGAATAAAACATGGCAGCACCGGAGGACTGACGACGGCCCAGGAAGGGCACAGGAACAGCAGGCATGGCTGGCAGGCAGATTGGAGCCTGCACCAGAATTTTAATTGTACCGCAGGGATTCTGGACGATAAGCGCCATTGTTATTGCTTGGATGCAGCACAACAGTAGCTCATTCAGCCGAGTGCTTAAACAAACGATCATTACGGCAAATCGCTCCCACAACACAGCAGAACCATTACAAGCCCTGGCGCACGAGTCCTTAACGGCGGCGCGTGAGAACACCGGCGCCAGCCGACCAGAAGGAGACACGCGTGATGTGAAGGAAGTGCTGAGTCTGCGTGAGCTTGTGTCTGAACTTGCGGTTCCTCTCATACTGAGCAGGATTACTATTAGTAAGGGTAAAACTAACCTGTCTAACTACGGTCTAAACCAGCTCACGTTCCCTGTTAGTGGGGGAACAACCCAATGCTTGGTGAATTCTGCTTCACAATGATAGGAAGAGCCGACAGCGAAGATATTGTGAAGGACACAAACCCTCTCTGATGCTCATCAGAACCACTGATGGAGAGGTGTGTGGTAGTGATGGGAAGTTCGGATCATTTCACCGACTCGGATCTTTGAGTCCCGTTCAGCAAAATGAACGAATCTTTTTTTGAGTAATTTCATTCATTTTAGTGAAATACCAATAAAATGTTGTGTTTTTCTTCCCTAACACATTTATTATATACACAAACCCGAATCACACTACAAATAAGACAAAACTATAATGCTAGAAGACAAAAAACATATTTTAATTAAGCCTATCTGGGTCTTTTAGTGTGATTCAGCTCTGATCTGTCTTTAGGTTAAAGTCTCATTCGTTCCTCACATTTCTTCTCTCTGATGGTAACGAGTTCAGTCCGGCCCCGGGGCCTTCTGTCACATGACGCTCCTATTATTAACCAACACAATATGAGCCGGAAACCTACAAGATTCGTTCTTTCCCCGAATCCTCCGGCTCCTTTAGTTCTTCTGTCACATGACGCTCCTATTATTAACCAACACAATATGAGTCGGAAACCTACAAGATTCGTTCTTTCCCCGAATCCTCCGACTCCTTTAGTTCTTCTGTCACGTGACGCTCCTAATATTAACCAAATACAGTTTGAGCCTGAAACAGAAAAGATGAGATCTGGTTCGAGTCCTCTGGCTCCTTTAGTTCTCTCATCATTAATGATGAGCGCGTTACGCTCGGAAAACCAGAAGAATGTTGCGCATGCACCACTGAACGAATCTCTCCGACACGATTCCTTCCTACGAAGTCACATTAAAGAGTTGTTCAAAAAGAACGAATCGTTAATGAACGACACGTCACTAGTGTGTGGGGCCTTCCTGTCCACTGATTGGGAGGAGCGAAAAAGGGGCAGGAACAAGCTCAGTTTGAACACAAACCTCATTTTCTGACTTTTTTAAAAGTGTACCTACTACTAAAGATAGTTGATCTAATAGTTCACTGTTTTGTGTTAAACTGAGGGGACTGACTGTAGCTGTGCAGCTCCACAGACAAGAGCTCTTCTGGCCTCACCGTATCACAGTGAGGTCACCCGGTTGCTTAGTGACCCTAAGATCATATATTCGTTGAACCGGGATCATCATTCCACAGACTAACTCTGTTCTTTCCAGTTTTGTCTTTAGCAGAGCATTGCAGGAAGTCATACTGAGATGGAGAGAATGGGAGTACTTTAGTAGTGAGAAGTTTGCAAGTAGTCCTCATGTATACAATGTTATTTTTTAAATTATATTTAATTTGTTTCAATTCCTGAAATGTTTTCAGATGGAAATGTTGAAATACCTCGAATAAAGTTCTAAGAAAAACAAAACAATCTGTTTTCTTCAACCTAAAAAGTAGTGACAGGTGTGTTTTTGGAATACAAAATAATCATAATAATGATTGATTGTAAATAAATAAATAATTAAATTAATTCATCAATTAATAATAAAGAAAATAACAACAAAATGTAAAGGTTTTTCTACATTTACCTATACTTTGGTATCTCGGTCCCTGAAGGTAAAAGTGCTAAAGATATGAGGTCAGAACTAAAGAAAGTTTTCCTACGTCTCACGATCTTTGTTAACATCCATCTTTCAGCACCAGCTTCCATCTTCTCCCACACTCCAGCGTTCCCATTCTTCAGTAATCTCTCCACGATCCCCAGCTGAGCTCCCCATGAAACATAACCAGCCATCATAAACACAGCTCCCAGCATTCAACAGGACCACCCTGTCACACACTCGACTGGGCCTCGAAGACGAGGAAGTCCTTCGTTTAGCCACGATCATAAAAACAAATCACCCTGATACGATTTGATATTATTTCCCATGCTGCGAAGAGCATTCCTTACTGAGTTTGTTTAAGGATCAGAAATGTTTCCCTGGTGGTGAGCGGCTACGTTTACTCGAGGGTGAAGGCAAGGACAGTGAGGAAGAGAGAAAGAGAGAGAGAGAAGATAGAGAGGAGAGAGTGTGGTGAGAAAGGAGAGAGAGAGAGAGAAAGAGAAAGAGAGGAGAGGAGAGAGAGAGTGTGGTGAGAAAGGAGAGAGAAAGAGAGGAGAGGAGAGAGAGAGTGGGTGAGAAAGGAGAGAGAGAGAGAGAGAAGATAGAGAGTGAGGTGAAAGAGGAGAGAGAAAGAGAAGAGAGAGAGGAGAGAATATAGAGAAAGAGAAGAGAGAGAAGATAGAGAATAGAGAAAGGAGAGAGAGACAGATGATAGACAGAGAGAGAGAAGATTCCCTCTAAGAGTCACGTGAAAATGCTTCTCTCCAATTGGTTGTCTCTCACGTATTTTATTTATATTTGCAAAAATATTTTTTTTTACTTTTGTGACTTGTCACCTAATCGTATGAGAGAGAGAGAAAGATAGAGAGAAAAAGTAAAAGAGAGAGAGAAAAAAATGAAAGAGGGTAGAGTACAGAAGAGTAGGGGAAGAAAAATAAAAGAAGAGAGAGAGAGAGTAAGTAAAAGAGAAAGAGAAAATGGAGAGAGAGCGAGAGAGAGAAGGAGACAGAAGAGAGTAGGGGAAGAATGATAAAAGAAGTGAGAGAAAAAGTAAAAGAGAGTGACAGAGAGAGAGAGAGAGAAAGTAAAAGAGAAAATGGAGAGAGAGAGAGAAGGAGACAGACGAGAGTAGGGGAAGAGATATAAAAGAAGAGAGAGAAAAAGTAAAAGAGAAAGAGAAAAAGTAAAAGAGAGAGAGAGAGAGAGAAAGTGAAAGAGAAAGAGAAAAAGTAAGAGAGAGAGAGAGAGAGAGAGAGAGAGAGAGAGTGAAAGAGGAAGAGTAGTGAGAGAGAGAGAGAGAGAGAAATCATGGGGCTGTGGTTTGTGGTTTTGCTAAGGAATTAGGTTTTTATGTCTTTCTAGCCAAACCTAACACTCTGGAACACTCTAAAAGGATCGCTTAAATAACCATAAACATAAAAGCAGACGTAAAACATGTCCGCAAGCTTTGGGATCCTTCATCCTGAGGGCCCCGGGCAACCGAGGACTCAACCGCTGTTGACTTTATGAAGATGTGACCAGAATCTTGCTTTTAAAACAGAACGCTGCTGTGTGAGTCTTCAGACCCAGCATTACTCTCTTTAAAACTAACAATTGAAGATGATAATCTAATAATCTGCCTTCTTCTTCTCTGTCTGTCATCAGCACTGCCCTCGATTTGAAACGGAAAGATTATAGCTCCCACTAACAGTGAAAATGTTTGTCAGAACAAACCGTCACCGCAGAGAACCCACAAAACATCTCTAGCTCTTCAAAAGAAGTCCCAGCCTAGCTGAGCACCAACTGCTTCTTGAGATCTGAGTCTGCAAAACCCTGGACCTTGTGACTCATAAAGAACTCGACGAGAACTTCCATCCAAGACTTTCCCAGCTCTGTGCTCTGTGCTGTTGATTCGTCTCCAAACGTCAGAAAGGAAATCAAACCCGCCCCGCGCACGCAGACCGTGGCAGTGCAGATCGCAGCAGAAGCACTTGCATATCTTCACTTTCATCTCGCCAGCAGCCGAGTGAGAGAACTCTGAGGCCGCTAACGTCGTGCCGAGCAGCACTTTCCAAACATCTAACGGCTGCGTCTACCACGAGCATTCGCTCGAATTTTCCTTTCACCTTTCAAAGCTACAACCAACAGACTTTTAAAGCGAGCGGCTTGAGTGCAGATGAATTAAACATCTCTCATGATCTCAGCCAGGCGCTGCGTCTAGCCTGCCGTGTGCTCGAGTAAAGTGGAGGAGAGCACTCTTCCGCTTTCCTCGGGGACTTCGGCCTTCAGTCGTGCTGGTCTCAGCTCACTGAATTGAAAACGACGTTGTGGTAAAATCGGGAGGGTTCCCATTTGTATGATTTCCTGCTAGGGCCAAAAAAAAGCTACACACCACAACTACTCTGCGGTAATTAGCTGAATTTCACATCTGTCCATCCTGAAACTGATGTCAGAGATTTACCAGTCCTCCCAAGGTCCTGGAGAAAAGATTCTGGGTGTTGAAAGACCTCTTTAGTTTGTAGCAAAAGCTGAAAAAATTCAAAGTGAAAGAGAGTTGTGATTTATAAGTTTTAAGAGCTGGATGGGTTCTGTGCTGGCATGGGCTGTAGATGGTTTCCCAGTACGGGGATATTACTGAGTCACTAAGATCTTCAAAAAGGTCAGTTTTGTCTTGAAATTGGTCTATTGTGGTGTCTCTCTCTCTTACTCTCTCTCTCTCTTTTTCCCCCTGTTACAAACTAGCACATTACCTGCTAACTAGCACATTACCCTCTCTCATAATCAGAGAGAAAGTGCACGCAATCGCATCCAAGTCAACCAATCAGAAGCTTCCACGAGTCATCACATGAGGCAAACCCAGAAATCAGCCATGACAGACGGCAGATCAAGAATTCCAAGAATTTTGTTAACAGAATAGCTTTTTTAACCATCAGCAACTAAACAAAGATTTAGGAAATGTTCATGGTTGTCATTTTGTCAAGTGTTTAGAGCAGGGGTGTCCAAAGTCAGTGCTGGAGGGCCGGAGCTCTGCACATTTTTGATTCAACCATCATGAAACACCCCTGTGGCACTTATTAGGGTCCTCTGATTGGCTGAAGTAGAGTAGTATGCACTACAGCAGGGTTGCAACTAAAATGTGCAGGACAGTGGCCCTCCAGGACCGACTTTGGACACCCCTGGTTTAGACCCTACCTTTAAAATGTAAAAAATTTTCCAATCTGAGTTTCTAGTTCGGCGGGAACCAGGAATCTAGAGAATGATGCTCTACTGATTTCTGCTTTGAGGAGAGTTGAGAGAAAGCAGTGTAAACATCAACATCTTTTTGGTGGCTTTAACTTAGATTTTCAAATCAGTGCTTTAAAAAGTTGTGTTACAGTGGGGGGTTTCAAGTTCAATTCTTGGAGGGCCACAGCCCTGCACAGTTTAACTGAACACATCTGATTCCACGAGTTAAGTTCCTCTCGGTTTCTTTGAAGCTAGTGGTGTGTAACAAACAGGTTTGCAGCAAAGGTTTGTGGTCCTTTTGTGTTCAAAACTGAAAATGATTCCTTAATGTCTCTTGACACAGTATCAGACCATTTTTTATGGCTTGTGTTTAATTCCTTAAATGCAGCATCTTTAGCATCATCATATTTCTTGGTTCTTTGTTGCATGCTGCGGCTGAGGTATTCTCAACACTACTTAAAACCAGTATATAAAATCAGTAGATTCCAAAATGTTTTCCAGTATAGCAAAATAAATCAAGATACAGTAAAAACTGGCCTTTGCAAACCGAGCAGCACATGTTTTTTTTCATAATTAAAAGTGAAAAGCTTGGCTTGCGCTCTTCCTAAGCTGTGAAGATCAAAGAGGTTCTTGTTACAGAGGGGACTCCATCAGAGAAGTCACTCTGCAGCCAACCGGCTTCAGACTCAACGCTTCAATCTCTTGCTTTAATTCAGACACATGTGAACATGAGGGCTTCATGAGGCCTACAGATGACCCAAGCAAACATTTGTTTCATAAGACAGGTATTCTATGAGAACGGGATGTTTGGTAACTGAAGAAACAAAATAAATAACACTGAGCCTTGAAAATGTACTGAACTAAAATGAAAAAGAGATTGGTGGAGAATGTGGGCAACACTAAAATGATCGTGAAAATTACGTGTTTTCTATATCTACTTTTTCTTTTTTAGTGGTTTTTACAGCTCAAATGTGAAACAGTTGTCCAGCCCAAAATGTTTTTCATCTTAAATAGTTCTGATATTTTGGTAAATAAATCTATTACTTGAAGTAAAAAAAATATATGCATATTTAATTAGGCTTTTTCACAAACCTAAAATAAACAAAAACCTAACTCAAACGAAAGTTATTTTGAGTAATTTTGTAATCTAACTGGATTCTAGTGAAGCCCTAAGTGTCTAACTATAATTATCTAATTACTCACAATGATCATAAAACTCTATTTTTTACATAATGACAACTACATTAGACCTGAAGATATCTAAACCTCCAAGGAGAACAATGAGGTTGAGGAAGCTCAAGGGCGCTGAGATATAACAAGTTTTGTAATCAGTGAAATGGGGCCATTTATTTGTTCAGTTCACTCTGAATCTCAACGGGCCCCACATCTGAAAATACTTTATATGTCAAACCCATTTCTAATGAGGAAAATAAGTTGTGCTATCATAAAACAAACTCAGAATTGACCAAATTTGTTTGTTCTACATAATCACAAAGCAATAAATTATTAAAGAGTTCATGAAATAGATGTTTATCTTGTACTGTACATGGATATCCAATGGTTATACAAATATAAACACATATAAATTATACTTTTATGTAGCTCTCAACTGTTGATACCGTAACCCCATACAAGTAAATAAACATAGCTGGAACCTACCATCAGCTTGATACCACAAAACACTCTTTCTTCGAAGATAGAATGAGTGAACGGTCTGGATGTCATTGCATTTGCAAATTATGCAATCTCAGAGATGCTTCTGGGAAACATGGAAGGAGCACCTGTGGCGGTTATGAGAGCTCCTACCCTCAACACTGTTGGAGCTTCACATTTGAACTCACAACGTCAGGCCTCTCCCACTGCGCACTGCCAGAGGAGCTCAGGATCTGTACAGTTGGAGAGGCACAAGGCCAACGCACCCCAAACAGCCACATTGGTGCAAGGCTTATAATCCAACTGAAGAAAAAGCATTAGCCCCCTGCATCAGTAGGCCGGTGGAGAAAGACATTACCTAGCCTTGATTAGACTTTTTGGGAGCCCAGAGATCTTAATGAGTCAAAACCCTCCTGCTCTGAGCATCTCTACTGTTTAGTGTATTACGTTTAATCTCTTTATGTCTCTAATTAGTCATTTTTCAAGTCATGTTAAAGGTGCATTAGGTAAAAAAAAAAACATAAATAAACCATGTATAGTAAGCGTATTATTATAAAGCAGCTCTGGAGTGTCAAGAGACATTTTAGATTTTAGTTAAATGATTTTAATTTGAATATTGTAAAGCTTTCATCATCGATGCCGTATTTCCTCTCTCCGCTAGTCCAATCGCTTGGGGCTAAGTTTAGGGTTAACCCTCTTCAAAAGAGTCCAAAGCTGTAATTCACCAGCTGACCACTAGAGACGGCTTCAAAAGAGTCCAAAGCTGTAATTCATCAACTGACCACTAGAGGCTGCTTCAAAAGTGGAGATGTGTGGCTCGTTTGGTTGCCAGATCTCCTCTCTCTCATCCTCCGGGGCTGGAGTGCGTGTTGCTTTGGCTGAAGGGAAATCGATGTCGTTTCTTCACGCCACGCCGATTCCGTCTGAGTCCTGAGAAATAATTAACGAGTCTCTCCACCACTCTGCCGGTGTGACGAGGACCAGCGCTCTTACATAAATCGATAGCTGCTTTCTCTTTTAGTGTTATTAATGTATTTGCTCCCGCTGCCGTGCTAACACACACTCTGTCTCCTCCGGTGGTTGTGGGTCAGTGTGTCACTGTGCCATGTCGGTGATGTTGATTCGCTTTGACAGGCTTTCCCCTAAAAACCAAGAAACACAGCCTCCTTCTCTGCTATACAGTGGAAACCGTCTTAGAAGGGAGGGGAGGCGCCTTCATTACATCAGAGGAGCTGCGCCTGGAAGGGAAGTGACCTTTCCACTCTGGTTTTTCAAACTGATGCTTTTTTTCATTCAGTGTTTGTTTGTTTTATTTTCTCCTGATGTCTGGCTTAGGATTGAAAGTAGCTGCAGCAGGACGAGGGCCGTCGGTGAATGCACGATGCAATCTATTAGTGCTTAAGTCCTGACTTCAAATAACAGCGTAAAAGGCAGAAATTCATTTAAAAGTATACAAAAACCAACATCAGATGTATTTACTTTTTTATTTTAGGTTCGTTTTATATCACAGCTATTCAAACTGACCATTAAGTATGTTTTATATATATATCTATACGGTGCATGAGCGAGAAATCCTTTCTTGGTCAGAAAGTGCAGGTACGACCACGTTTTTTGCTCAAAAGAGAATTGGAACACGGCCTCACCTCATGTGAGAGTGTGAAATAAAGCGTAAGATCGGAGCACCCCTCATTCTGAAAGCAGAGATCGTCATCGATACAGAGGACGTCAAATTTTCTCTCTTTTGGCTTAAAAGGAATTGACTGATTGACTCAAGAGTAAACTTTTTATTTTTGTTTTCACAAAAAGGTTCAAAAATCGAACATGCAAGCAATTGAAATGATTTACACGTGTTCTTTTCTGCCACACGTAAGAATCATACGAGCGAGTGTGAACATCAGATGAAAGCAGCGCTTAAATGCTGCTCAAATTGTCATTTAGAAACGATCTCCAGCTCTAAAGCTTTGTCACCAGTTTCTGGGAAAAAGAGCACTAGAGGACAAGCCAAAGGTGGCGTCGCTGCTAGGTGCAGCTACTAACAAGCTAACTGTTCAAAGGCTCTTCTCTGTGCTCCGGAGAACATGAAAGACGTGTTTAAAAATTGAAGAGCCCGATCTGTTCCAGCGCTATGGAGCGGCAGAGGGAAGCAGATTTTCACATGGTGGTAATTCCCCAGCCGCTCGCTTTGTAAATTAATTAAGATGTTTATGACAGCTGCTTGCACCTAATGGAATGCTTATAGACTTTTGTCATTAATAATTACTGGACTGCAAGGCTACTTCCTCTGTGTGCTGTGGGGATGTATGGAGCCTTCCGAGTCGATGTCCTGTGGTTAACCTCGTGTTTTGCTGTAGGACGAGGGTCAGTTCACAGGCGAGAGCTTAATGTTGCGTTCCCAGCGAGTGCATTGAAAGGGTTTTGTGAGCATATGGCTGGAATGGGCTGCAGGAGATGAAAGCACCTGTAGACGTTTCATCCTGTTTGTGCATGAAAACAAGAACAGACTTTATTGTGATCGGTTCCTATTAGTATACAGCTGCAGTTTGAGTGTGTTGCAGTCTAAACCCTTTAAAAAAAAGTTTTGTCAGAAAAGATGTTGGGGAAAAAAAGTATTCGGGAGCACAAATGTAAAGTTCTCAATTTAAAGAGGACACGTAACTAGAAGTAGAATGATACATCGGATGGATTTCAACATTTGTTAATTATCTGTATCTGTAATCATTATGAGAAAATTTGGCTGATTGTAATGCAAGGGAATTATAGACCTCGTGAAGGGTCGGATCCTAAAGTATAGCATCCAATCAGAGCCGAGGAAAAGTGGAGCTAACGCCACATGGTTTAGGATGTCTTTCTCGTAGGAGTTGATGAATTGCAAGTGCACATTCTTTAAAAGCAGTCTCTAGTGGTCAGTTGATGAATTACACCTTTGGACGCTTTTGAAGCCGTCTCTAGTGGTCAGTTGATGAATTACAGCGTTGGATGCTTTTGAAGCAGCCTCTAGTGGTCAGTTGATGAATTACAGCGTTGGATGCTTTTGAAGCAGCCTCTAATGGTCAGTTGATGAATTACAGCTTTGGACTCTTTTGAAGCAGCCTCTAGTGGTCAGTTGATGAATTACAGCTTTGGACTCTTTTGAAGCAGCCTCTAGTGGTTAGTTGATGAATTAGAGCTTTGGACTCTTTTGAAGCAGCCTCTAGTGGTCAGCTGGTGAATTACAGCTTTGGACTCTTTTGAAGCAGCCTCTAGTGGTTAGTTGATGAATTAGAGCTTTGGACTCTTTTGAAGCAGCCTCTAGTGGTAAGCTGGTGGAATTACAGCTTTGGACTCTTTTGAAGCAGCCCTCTAGTGGTTAGTTGATGAATTAGAGCTTTGGACTCTGAAGCGCCTCTAGTGGTCAGTTGATGAATTACACCTTTGGGACT
>UELW01000238.1:0-17688 GCA_900490495.1 Danionella dracula
TTTTTTGTAAATTTTTTAAATCAAAGTAAGCAAGTTTAAAATTCTGTTAACTTTATATATTTTAGTTTTAATTTAAATGATTCTCACTATGTGTTTTATCTAAACATTCCCGCTCTCATCACGTGTAACTGTTATTAACATTAATTAGTAGAAATACACAATTTTTTTTTAAAGGTTTGGAGATCCTGCGTCTTTAATTACTTGGTATCGGATTGATCCCAAAATTTCCCGTTTCGTCCAGCATTATTTTTAAATCACGTTAATCATCAGATTAGCATAAATTGGGGAGGAGCTTGGCTGATAATTGACTAATTATAAGGTCTCACCTCCCCAGATCATCTCCAGTATACAAGAGAAGCCCAAAGACCAAACATCTACATCATGCAAGCTATCCCTCCTTCCATACATACCCTCTTACAGTGATAGGTAGCATTTTCCACACAGATCAGATCGTTGTTGGGCCACCCGTCCAGATCTGAATCTGCCGCACAAACATGTCCATTCCCAGCGAACCCTGGCTTACACTCGCAGCGGTAGAGGACCGCCGTGAAAACACCCAGGTAGAGGCAGACCGCCGCAGAGCTGCAGTCATGGCTGCCGTCCTCACACGGGTTCCTGGGTAGACACACCTGAGAGAGAGAGGGGTTATTAAAGTAAGACCTTATAATATAGGCAGGATATACAACCCCCCGGTACTCACTGCAACTCATGTCTGATAGGGAGCATCAGGAGATGTTTACCTGTTTGTTATCTGCAGCTTGAGCAATTCCTCTTCCAGATGGCTGGAGTCCGGTGTACCGCGGAGGACATGGTAAACATTTGTATCCTGGATCAGTGTTCACACACTGATGGACGCCTTTCAGTGTGAAACAGGCATCTGGAACGTCTTTACACTGAAGAGGAGATATGCAAAGAATTTTTTGTTCTTTTCATGGTGAAAATGTGGCCTTTAATAACTTCGATGACTTTCATTGAGACATGAGTGGAGTTAAGTACCTCATCAATGTCCTGACAGGTCACTCCATCTCCTGAGTATCCATCAGGACACTCTCCGCACCTCCAGGATCCATCGGGGGAAGCAAAGCACGGAGCTCCAGCAAAGCAGGGCTTTGAGAGGCACCCGTTAACAGGACAGGCTTGAGGGCTACACAAACGCCCAGCTGTAGAGTCACCAACGCAGTCCCTTCCACCGTGTTCTGGAGCGGGACTATCACACAGACGGTATCTGTGCTGGATGCCTCCCTCACAGGTGACGGAACAGGAGTCCCACAGAGACCAGAGCCCCCAGCCTCCATTCACTGAAACTCAATAACATGATCTTCTTTATGAAACGCTTAACTCTTGCACTCATTCTCTCATAACTAATGATTTGCTTCACCTGGGCAGGGTTTTTCTCTGCAGGGCTGTGTTTGCCGTCCACTTCCCGTGCAGTTTCTTCCTCCCATCTGTGGGGTGGGAGAGTTACAGAGTCGAATTCGAGTCAGGACCCCTTCGCCACAGGACACTGAACATGCGGACCAGGGGGACCAGTGACTCCAGCCACCATCCTGCTTAACTAAAAGCAAGAAAATAATCTGCATCACTTCAAACTGGTGCCAAGAGGAGGAGAAAGACAGTTTCATGTCATGACAAGATTGAGCACAGCAACCAGACACTAGGTAAATTTAAAGCATCAACAAGGCTTCAGCCAGACAAAGCACCTGAGTGGCTGCGTTGGGAATTACTGATCAGGGATTTTGAAAGATTATAGTCAGGTGTATGTTCAACCAAGTGCCAAAGATGCGCTTATGATCATCAATGGCATATGTAGGTTGAAACACAGAAACAGAACCCTGAAACAGAAATGTCTGTATAGGAGGTACAGGAGGTTTATGACAATTTGAGATAAACTCTGCTACCAAGGGGAGGTTGAGAAAGACAGTTTTTGTCATGAAGAGATTGGGCACAGCAACAAGACAGTTTTATAGAATCAACAAGGGACCAGACATTGATTTCAAGAGACTGAGATGTACAAGCTCCTTGAATAAGCACAAAGAAACAGGTGATGTTGAGGATTGTAGATGTTGAAATCGGCAGAAGAAACATCAAGCTTAAGTAGCGGGGAAACTCAAGATGATAAGCGTCAACCTGTAAACGTTGTCCGAGTTGGGAATTGATTGCCAGCTGTGGCCAAATCAGTTGCACAAGTCAGGGATTTTGTAAAAGTATAGTCAGGTGTATTATAATCCAAGTATACCAAACAGGTGGTAATGATCATCAATGCTACCTATAGGACAATGCTACCTATAGGATGAAACCCGGTTATTAACTGAAACAGAAACAGCCGTGTAAGAGGTGAGAAATTTAAGGAAAATGAGCCAAACTCTGCTACCAAGGAAAGCCAGTTTCTTGTCATGACAAGGTTGGGCACAGTAACAAGGCGCAAGGTAAATCTACAGAATCAACAAGGTCTCGGACAGACACAGATTTCAAGAGACTGGGATGGCAAGCTCTTTGAATAAGCACAAAGAAACAAGCAACATTGAGGATCGTAGATGCGGAAGTCTTAAGAGGAATTCAGGATAATAAGCATGAATTTGTAAATGCTATACAAGAAGCTGCTGTGAATACCTGCACCTTGTCAGGAATGGCCCATAAAGCTCACTGGAAAGGGATGAATCTTTAGAGGGCTGGTTACTCTAAGGATGAGTTCCCTGGAAAGAGGGATACCCTTGAGATGGATGCCTTCAGGACTCGTCTGCCATGCCTGCTTTTTCTTTCATTTCCCTTTCCACCATTTACATATTCCCAGAGACAATTTTTGTTATTCATGTTAAGTTTCTCTTCAAATCCATGTCAGTCTCTCTATCTCACCTACATCACCTTTTAGTCTTGTAAATCAGAAGATGTCCAGCAGTGCCATCAGCTCAGAACTGATAGAAACCAGTTGCACCCTGGTCCAAACCCATGAACATCCTGGAGAAATCAAAGCTGAAAGGGTTGCATCCAAAAAGCTGAAACCCTGTACCTCCCAACATGGGAACAAGACCAAGACCAAATATGCTGCAGGTAATTGACAGCAGGTTCTTTGGACAGATGAGTGAAAATGGGACATATAATATGCAGAAAGCAGTTTATTGGTCAAAGGGATGAAGAGTGGTACAGTAAAAGAGACTGCAGGAAACCGTTAAGCATGGTGGGGGTTCCTTTATTGTTTGGGGAATTTCTGCAAAAGGCATTCCAGAAGATTTGATCAGGAACCAGGGTGATGTATGATAGACTACAACCTTATTCTGCTGCAGAACAATGACCAAAAGTCATAGGAACCATCTTCAGCATAAAGATCTCGACACCGAGTATGTCTGGGATCACATGAAATGCAAAAGCATGCATTCACAGAAAATCCGTGATTAGTTTTCCAAGATGTTTGAAACAACCTATCGGCTGAGTTCCTTCAGAAACAGCAAGCAGGTCTACCTAGAAGAATGGCTGCTGCTTTTGAGGCAAAGGGTGGTCAAAACCTATTCTGATTAGATTTTAGATTCAGATTTATCTTTTTTATTCCTTGCATTTTGGACATAGATGACAAAACACTTCCAGAATTCTTTCACACCTGTCTGGAACTCGAAACATGCATGAACGTCACTCACAGCGTTTGTCACACTCGTGTTTGTAGCAGTCTCTGGTCTGGACAGACGTTCCATCGCAGTCGCTGGTGATCCGGTCGCAGGAGCGCCCTCTCTGTTGCAACCCTCGTCCACAGCTGACCGAGCAGGGAGTCCACTCGGACCAGTGGGACCAGCCGTCGACTACAGAGTCACTGGCTGCCGGGGGAAAGGTGGACACTAAGAAGAAAATCCCTTCAGTGATGCAAGTGTGTTCTGCATTCGGACTCACGTGTGGCGCAGCGCGGACAGCATTCTCCCTCGGGCACCGTTGCATTGGCGCATGGCATCAGAGGGCAGGAGATTTCACGACACACTGTCGCCGAGTTCTGTGCGGATGCGGATGAGTTTGCATTGGTTTTATTTTAGTTCGAGCGATTATAAGAAAGAGTATAAGCGTACCTGACAGGTGCAGTGTGTACAGCTGTCGACTGTCCACTCGGCTCTGTTCTGATGAACCACGCCATTGTGCAAACACACTCCCTTCTGCACTTTAATCTTCGTCCTGATCAGGTTATTATCCACTGTCTGAGCACGCACGCACACGCACGCACGCACGCACAGGGGGAAAGAGTTACAATCAGATGAGGAATCTGGGACGTTCAGAAGCATGCAAATGTCAAGCAGGTAAAACTGTTTAGTGCTCTGTAAATGCTTTTTAATGTCTTGTTTATCGCGCGTCTTTTTACAAAACGTCTTTTCAGAATTGGAATCATCTCGCACCGTGTAGTCCTGCTGTTTATGGCTCTGAAGCATTGACCAGAAGCTCGAAAAAAGACGGTGGCCGGGGTGATTTTGTTGGCCCTCATTCTCACTCCGGAGGTGTACAAGTCCTGGAGAGAAGGTAGGGGAGCTCTGATGATCTTCTCAGTAGTCCTCTGAAGTCTCCGGATGTCTGACTTTAGACTAAGCTAAACCAGACGATGATTGAGGAGCAAAGAACAGATTCAATGATTCTGTGTAGTACTGGGTCACCAGCGTTTGTGAGAGATTGAAATTCATCGCAGGCACAGAAGGTACAGCTTCTGCTGGGACTTGCTTCAGATGATGGAGTCGATGTGTGTGCTCCACTTCAGGTCCAGAAAGATGATGGTGCCTCCACTGACTCCAACAACTCCACAGTGCTGTTCATGATGGTGAGGGGGGAGCTAGGTGGATCTACTTCCGAAGTCTACTTCCGACAGTTTTGAGGGTGTTGATCTCCAGGTTGTTCTGACAGTACTGGAGAGCCAGCTGATCCACGTTCTGACTGTATGCAGACTTATCTCTGTCCAGAATGAGAACAATGACTGATGTGTCGTCTGCAAACTTGAAGAGTTTCACCAAGTAGTTATAAGAGGTACAATCGTTGGTGTAGAGGGAGAAGAGAAGTGGAGAGAGAACCAGTGCTAGTGGGACTGGTGCTTGACGTGGAATTTTCATTGCTTTTTAATCTTTTACTTTGGGCAGCACCTGCCTTGATTTTAATAGGGTTATAAAAGGATCATTTTTAATTTTTCCAGCATGAGCTCTCAAACCCTTCTGCAGAAGAGTCTGAGCTCATTAAAAAACTGCAGATTCCATCTGGACCCGCTGGAGACGTGAGCTTTTATGAGCCTCACCACTTGCTGCAGCTGGCTGGAGATCTGCTTGACGACGACCCCGAGGCCTTTGAGCTCCTGAAACACGCCGTCCAGATCCTCACAGGAGAGACCACACTGATCCAGAGGATCTGTACCAGACGAAAGCAGGTCACATTAAGGGTGCTTAGGGGCGCATTTCAGAGCGCAAGACTTCTTTAGAGTTGAAGACCTTTAGACTTGTGTCCGGTGTAGTCCGTGCGGATAGCAGCACTCGAACGGTTCACAGCGCTGGACAGCGTCATCACATCCGGCACGAAGCGCGCTGGAATCACAAAGAGATGGAAAAATATGTGAAAGTACACGAGAGGAAGAATTTGAGAGGCTTTCTGAGAATCAAGAGTTTGCCCCCAAAATATACATCCTTGCATTTCCTAAATGTGAAACCTTGAATGAAAGTTAACCTTTACAGTCTACATTTTTATTAAAAAAAAAAAAGTCCCAGAGTACAAATCGGAAAAGAGACTAAAAATAAAGTTGGATTGAACTTGCATACATCTTCAAAATAGCTTTTTGTTGATTATTTAGTTGATGGTGAAAATGGTACATTTTTCAGATTTAATAGAGAAAAAAGAAGCTTCTTAAAGATGTGATTCAATCGATTCTTTTCACAATTCATTTCTGATTAGTTCACACTCAAGTAAACTAAATTAGAAAACAATATTGTAGAAAGGTAATAAAAATGAACAAAGATGCGGCCCTGAAGTCACTAAACCGCCCCTCAATCACTGCGCCTCGTTTTCTGTTTCTGTTAGATTATTTTCTGATCCTCCATTCCTTCATCAGCTCCACTTCGACTGTGTGATGCTGTCCAGCAGTTTGAAAGAGATGAAAGGGTCTTCACAAGTAAACCTGGGTTGCATTTATCATCTCAGAATTAACAAAGAGATTTTGTAGCGCGGTCGTCTCACAGCAAGAAGGTCGCTGGTTCGAGCCTCGGCTGGGTCGGTTGGTATCTCTGTGTGGAGTTCTCATGTTCTCCTCGTGATCGCGTGGGTTTACTCCGGGTGCTCCGGTTTCCCCCACGAGTCCAGAGCAAGAAGGTCACTGGTTCGAGCCTCGGCTGGGTCAGTTGGTATCTCTGTGTGGAGTTCTCATGTTCTCCTCGTGATCGCGTGGGTTTACTCCGGGTGCTCCGGTTTCCTCCACGAGTCCAGAGCAAGAAGGTCTCTGGTTCGAGCCTCGGCTGGGTCAGTTGGTATCTCTGTGTGGAGTTCTCATGTTCTCCTCGTGATCGCGTGGGTTTACTCCGGGTGCTCCGGTTTCCCCCACGAGTCCAGAGCAAGAAGGTCACTGGTTCGAGCCTCGGCTGGGTCAGTTGGTATCTCTGTGTGGAGTTCTCATGTTCTCCTCGTGATCGCGTGGGTTTACTCCGGGTGCTCCGGTTTCCTCCACGAGTCCAGAGACATGCGGTTTTAGAAAAACGATTGTTCGTAGTGTTTGAGTGAGAATGAGTGTGTGTGGATGTTTCCCAGCGATGGGTTGCTGCTGGAAGGGCATCCGCCGCATAAAACATATTCCAGAAGAGTTGGGGGTTCATTCCGCTGTGGAGACCCCGAAAGGGAAGAAAATAGATGGACAAGCCGACAAGAAAATGGACGGATGGATGGGTTTTGTTGTATTTTTGTTTTCTGTGACAAGCACATGGTTTTAAATCAAGGGGAGCTCAGACTCACAGCTTTCACATCCTTGATCACGTAAAAGGTCTTCAGGAGGAGTTCCGAACACGAAGCGCACATTCTGAAGAACACCCTGCAAAAAAAAACAGGATTTTTTAAAACTTGAGCTTCTTTTACCAGGATGAGGAGCATTTGATTCAGATTTTCCTCTCTCGACTGATCTCAGAGATGTTTATAGAGTTATTTCAGAATGTTTCTCTATTTGTTTTTCTCTGCGTGAGAAAGTTATTTTAACTGAAGACACTTACAAAAATATTTCACCACTAGAGGTTGCACTTTCAAAATGTATGTTAGACTTTGTTTTACGTTTATAAAGTTTTCAATGACAAACGTTTTTTTCTTTAAATCTTTCTTTCAATGTCTTTCATTATTAATATAGTCTCTTTTAAAACATTTTTATGCTTAAATTTTTCTTTTCCTGTGAAAAAACAAAAAAAAATTTTTCCTTATGAACACATTCTTTTTTTAAATGTATAAACGTTTTTTATACTTCAATCAATATTTTTCAGCACCTTTAATAATGTATTTTAATATGTTATTTATTATTAACAGATTTGTTTTATTATTTTTTTTTCAGTTATTATTTTTGAAATGACAAAAGGTTTTATCCTTAAGTTCATCTTTTTTAGTGACAAAAAAACAATAATAAAAACAAGCAAAAAATTATACAAAATATTACTTTTTATATTTAATCTGTTTTTTGTTTTAACACAATCTTTTTTAAATGTCAAACCATTTGTATTCCTTCAATATTTTTCAATGTCAAAACTATATATTTTTCAGTGCCAAAACAGGTTTTTTACCCTTCAATCATTTTTTTTTATTTTTTGTGTTTTTACATTTGAACATGTTCCTTTTTTTAAATGCACATTTTTTACCATCCAGCAAAAATATTAAATGTCAAAACAGTTTTTTATTCTTCAATTCTTTTTTTTATGTCCAAACCTTTTTATTTTTCAATTCATCTTTAAAAAACAGAAACTTTTTTTGTCATAATTCTATTTTTAAGTGTCAAAACCTTTTTCTTCATTTTTATTTTTTTTTTACCTTCGGTAAGTTTTTCTAACACCAAAACTTTTTTACATTTTCATTTAATTATTTCCAATGTAAAACCAGACTGACCCGCCGCCGCAGCTCGACCAATCGCTTGCCTGAATCAGTTGTGACGCGCCAGTATCTGGCGCAGGTTACGTGATCTACACGCTGTTAAAAGACGCAAGCTTCCCCGAACACTCGGACTGAACCCAAGGTCTTCCTCACCGTGAACCGATCCGCTCGGTGCTCCCCGCGGCCGACCCTCAGCGCCCCCGCCTCCGATCGCTCCAGCTCCAGGACGCTCTGGATCGGGACGTCCAGCTCCAGCGTGTTGATCTCCTCGCAGCCCACGTAAAGCTGCAGCCGGTCCTCCTGCAGCAGCAGCGTCAGGTTCCTCCAGCGCCCCGTTGCCAGATCCACGTCCTCCACGGTGGAGATCTGGCGCCCCTGAGCGCTGTGGTAAAGCAGCTCGAGGCTGTTTGTTTGTCCATCAGAGATGATCTCAAGGAGCGATCCGGATCCGTCGGGGAGCTCCACGGAGACCAGGGTTCCGCGGCTGAGAGCCGGCTGAGTGAGAGAGAACCGAGTGAGAGACCGAGCTACAGGAAACCGAATCGCTGCTGCTATTTGATCAGACACTCTCCACACGATTCAAAACTAAACGTACAAGAACAAATCTGTTGAGAAGGTCATGAAACTATCTGAAACCAGGGACACATGAGCTGAAACCCTTTTGTTCCACCCCCTGAGTTTTTTTGGGTTCTCAATCAATCTGTTTCTACGTTGCTCTTTTTTAGCAGCTGCTTCAAAGCAGCTTCACAAAGTCCTCGTGAGGATCAGGTAGCTTAAATAGGAAGTCTCGTCCAATCAGAGCCAAGTTCTCAAAGGAACCCCGCCTTTCCAGGTTTTTTTCAGAATTTGCAAACATGTTTTGGAACATGAAAATGTTATTGTTTAGGAATTTGTACATTTGTTTTATCACATGCAAATGTGTTTTCTGAAATGTAAGAGTGTGTTGTAACTGGTGTTTCAGGTTATGTAAAATGTGTATTCTGTAATTGCTTTTTAAAGCCAGTAAGTCATATTTCTGTTTCATCAGGACATTCTGAGATCTTGTTTAGCTTTGAAAGGTCGTTAGGTTTTGCTGAGATGTAGAACTGGAAGCGCAGCATGGAGATTGAGAACAGAATGGGTCCCAGAACAGACCCTTGAGGAACGCCGTGCTGTACACAGCACTGCAAGAATCCATTCTGGAGCTCATGGAGATATGGTTTTAAACATCAGTTCACTATCTATAATAACTCCAGGATTCTTAACTGTTGAGGTGAAATGAACAGTGTGCCCGCCAGCTCCATATTTCTGATAAGTAATATTTCTATTTTATGTGTTCGTCTAATCATTGATATCAGCGACACATTCTCGTTAGGATTTGCTGAGATATAGAGCTGGGTGTCGTCTGCAGAGCAATGGAAATGAACACCATGTTTTCTGATAATTTTGCTAGAGCGCAAAATGTAGATTGAGAACAGAATGGGTCCCAGAACAGACCCTTGTGGAACGCCGTGCTGTACACAGCACTGCAAGAATCCACTCTGGAGCTCATGAAAGCTTGAACTCATTTCTCTGCGTCTACGATAGACAGCATGTTCCACACTTTAGCGATGTTCCTGAGGTGAAAGAAGGAGCTCTTAGTAACGTAAGAGATACGGTTCTTAAACGTCAGTGCGTGATCTACAGAACACTCAGATGTCCAACTTCTCTCTCACCTGTTTGAGGCTGGCGCTGAAGACGAGTCCTCTCTCTCTCTGCACGCAGTCCAGCAGCTCTCTGAAGGAGTGAGCAGGCAGCGGGGGCATCAGATCCGGGTTTATCACGCGGTACGCGGGGCTGCTCCCGTCCGGGCCCTTCGCCACACCGACCCCGTGGCCCCTCCTCAGCACTCGGCTCAGAGAGAACACATCGAACACGGAGTCCTGAGCCAGAGAGTCTGAGAGATCAGGAACGGAAGCTATCAGAGGGGAAGAAGACAATCGTGACAAGATGCAAGAGGAGCGCGGATGGGTTTACACGTTCTGACCGCTAGGAGGCGCTGTGAAGAAGTCAATGTGGTTATGGATGAAGTGAGCTGACATTAACTACAATCCAAAATCTGAGCAAAAAAAGCTAAGAGATGTGTGAGATATTATTTAAAAGAATTCTTTGTGAAAACATAAGTGAGAAGATCAAGGTTTCTCAGTTCAGGAGCCCTTTAACGTTAACCCCTTCACTCCTGCAGCCATCACAATTTAACTCGGAGATTTAAGTTTTTCCTAAGTTTTTAAGTTCAGGAGGGTTAGAAAAGCTCCAAAATGATTATAAATGTTAACAAACAAGTATCTTTTAGTTGTGCTATTTCTAGCTTGATGTTGGTTTATTATGGGTAGTTAGAAATAGTTTTAATTCACTTAATTTTTATTATTTATTTTATGTTTAAATTATCATAATTGTTTCTTATTATATATTTGTATTATTTTTGTATTATTATAAGTATTTTAAATTGTCATTATTATTTGAGTTTTTTGTTTTATTTCTATTATTTTTTTATTAATATGAATATTATTATTTGTATTATTACACTTTTCATTATCATTATTTATATTATTATTATTATGTTTATTATTATTATTATTAGAACCGATATTGTTTTATTATTGTTATTATAATTATTACTACTACTATTAACATTTTTCTGATGCTGAAAAAACAAAACCTTTGCCTCATTTTTTTTATTCCCAGAAATAAATTGTAAACATATTGTACCCCAAAAAAATCCCTTTTCTTACATTTTTCTTTAATTCTTAGAAAAAGGCTTGACATCAACTGAAACGCCAAATCAAAAAAAATCTAATTTGGAACTTTTTTGATCAGTTTGTTTGATTTATGGAAGTCTAAAGATGCAATTATCAAAGCCTGACTGGTAGCCAATCAGGAGGCGTTATTTAAAAAAAAAAAAAGGACGTTATTGGTCTGGAGAAGTCTGTTAGAGGTGCGAACGCCAAACACTGCCTCTGAGAAGCTGCAGCTTTAAGAACAATTTCATTTAATTCCCTAAAACAGAACAAAGTATTCACATATAACAGTCAGAGATTGGAGTGTGTTCGGGACGCGTGTTCCTCACCGGAGCGTGTGCTGCTGTCCGAAGAACCCAGAAGAACCCAGAAGAGCAGGTGTCTCAGAAGCATAGCTCAACCCTGAACACAGAAGCCTCCGAATATTAAACCGGAACTCCTCGAACGGAGAGAGTCCTCCTGAAGCAACAGAAGCAGAGAGGAAAACATGACACGAGCCGAGCGCAGTGAAACGCCTCTCTGCTGCTCCAGGACAGTGTTTCGTTGAGGGTGGGGGGGTCAGGGGGAGCAGCCATGAAGACGAAGGAAACCATTTCTTAAATTCAAACAGCTCTAAAAACGTCAAAAGATGAGCTCTTGAAAGGTGCCATGTGTTTTTCTGACGCACTCATAATAGACTCTCCTGATCGTAATGAGGCGAAACAATCAGAATGAAGATCGTTGGGGTCAAAATACACTTTTTAATGCAAGTTTTGCAACGTAAAAAGAAATTTAAGCTCATTACAGTGTGCTCCCTGTAACTGCGCTGACATTCCGGGCATCGTGAAGGTTTGCTCCCTCATCAAAAACTTGCCTCAAGTAGTGTTCAGCAGTGAGGAGTCGTTCATGAACGATTCTTTTTGAACGACTCTTTAATGTGACTCTGTAGGAAGGAATCGTGTCGGAGAGGGATTCGTTCAGAGGCGCGTGCGCAGCATGTAACGTGCTCATCATTAATGATTAAAGAACGAAAGGAGCCGGAGGACACGAACAAAGAGATCTAATCTTTTCTGTTTCGGCTCAAACTGTGTTTGGTTAATATTAGGAGCGTCACGTGACAGAAGAACTGAAGGAGCCGGAGGACTCGGGAAAAGAACGAATCTTTTAGGTTTCCGGCTCATATTGTGTTGGTAAACATTAAATATTAGGAGCGTCTCGTGACGGAAGGCCCCGGGGCCGGACTGCTCTCGGTAACATCAGAGAGAAGAAATGTGAGGAACGAGACAAATATTTCTGAACAAAAATGTTTGAACGAATGAGACTTTTACCTAAAGTCAGATCAGAGCTGAGCTGAACCAGGTCTCAGGTAGACTGAAGTAAAATATTTTATAGTATATAATATTTATCATATTATAGTGTCTTATTTTGGAGTGTGATTCGCGTTTGTGTATATAGTAAATGTGTTCGGGAAGAAACACACATTTTATTGGTATTTTACTAAAATGAATGAAATGACTCGAAAAAAGATTGGTTCATTTTGCTGAACGGGACTCAAAGATCCGAGTCACTAATATTCAGATTAGTTCACGCGTGTTTGAGTAATCTTGTACTTCTTTATTTTCTGAGCTGAAAACGGCTCGTTGTTCTTAACTACGGCCACAATCTTAGCTCCACCCACTGACCAATCGGATTAATCGCTAGTGTAGATCCTTTCTATGACAAACAGGAAATGCGTTTTGACCCGGAAGTGTGAGAGCAGCAGATTTCAGATCTCCGGAACCTAACCTTTTATTTGGATTACCAAAGAATGAGTTTTTGTCTGATCTCTCCACTCACTCACTCACTCACTCACTCACTCGATCACTCGATCACTCGATCACTCACTCACTCACTCACTCACTCACTCCATCACTCACTCCATCACTCACTCCATCACTCACTCACTCACTCACTCCATCACTCACTCCATCACTCACTCCATCACTCACTCCATCACTCGATCACTCACTCGATCACTCACTCACTCCATCACTCACTCCATCACTCACTCACTCACTCACTCACTCACTCGATCACTCGATCACTCACTCACTCGATCACTCACTCACTCGATCACTCACTCACTCGATCACTCACTCACTCACTCACTCACTCCATCACTCACTCCATCACTCACTCCATCACTCACTCACTCACTCACTCCATCACTCACTCCATCACTCACTCCATCACTCACTCCATCACTCACTCCATCACTCACTCCATCACTCACTCACTCCATCACTCGATCACTCACTCGATCACTCACTCACTCCATCACTCACTCCATCACTCACTCACTCGATCACTCGATCACTCACTCACTCGATCACTCACTCACTCGATCACTCACTCACTCGATCACTCACTCACTCGATCACTCACTCACTCGATCACTCACTCACTCACTCCCTCACTCACTCACTCCCTCACTCACTCACTCCCTCACTCACTCACTCGATCACTCACTCGATCACTCACTCGATCGATCACTCACTCACTCGATCACTCTCTCACTCACTCGATCACTCACTCACTCGATCACTCGATCACTCACTCACTCGATCACTCTCTCACTCACTCGATCACTCACTCGATCAGTCACTCACTCACTCACTCGATCACTCACTCACTCGTTATACACTTTATAATCTGCCGTTATACTCAAAAAACATATACCAAAGGTTTTCTTTGCGAATACCTTATTTAAAGGGTTAATGATGCATGCTGATAAAAAAAACTGGGTAACACACAAATCACCCCGAATTCATGCAATAAATAAACCATCAGTTAATGCGTTAATAACTGACGAGCTACGAACAACTTCCACGAGATCAAAGTGTTTGGTTCTTGTTTTTCCTGCGGTTTAGAACCAAACTGATAACGCAACAAAAAACACGCATGTTTAAGGTTTGAGGGGAGATAAAAGGCAACAAAAAAAGTAAACGAGGAACAGTTTACGATGTGAATTCTTCTTCCAAAAAATACTCTACCTGACAAAATTTGGTTCTGAAAAGTGTAATAAATTGCAGTTAAAGTTTGAGATGTTTAAAAAAGTCCAGCTTTACATGCTGGAGAGGTTTTCGGGGCGCTTGCCAAGAAAGTCCAGCTGCACGCTTGAGTTCAAGATTTACACAACTCACAGTCACTGGATTAACCGATCGATCAACAGATTGATCTCTGACCTCCTCTGATCTTCAGCAGATGATCTCCACAGAAGCTGCTCACAGATCCCAACTCCAGACAGGAGCTCTGCTTCCAATCGTTTTGAGCTGTTTTTCACGTTAAACGCAGTAAAAAGTGTCTCGCGGACCCTCTGCCTCGAGCTTGGGTTGCTCACGCTACCTCAGAACTCCTCAGAAGTCAAGAAACGTCCCGAGAAGAAGCCTGGACATGCTCCTCAGAGAGAGACACATAACAAAGCTCTTACCTGAAGAGAAAGAAGAACGTAGTCTGCGGGGAGAGGGGGAGAGAGAGAGAGAGAGAGAGAGAGAGAGAGAGAGAGGAGAGAGAGAGAGAGAGAGAGAGAGAGAGACATTCGTTCCTCTGCGCTCCCGAGGCCCCTTAACTCGTTTCACACATTCTTCAGATGCGCCACGCACGCTCCAGAAGAACCAATCCACGCTCAGCAGGACGCGCGCACGAGAAGAAACACTGCGCATTCCACAGAAGAGAAAGAGAGAGAGGGAAGAGAGGAGAAGGAGGGAAAAGAGAGAGAGAGGAGAGAAGTGAGAGTGAGTGACACATGAAGAGAGAGAGAGGGAGCAAGTAGGGTCTCTTGCTTCACCCAATAAGTCCCTCTCCTTCTCTCTCTTTGCGCGCTCGCGCGTTCTGTTTGTTCCCCCTTAATATCAGTGGAATACCGTGTGACCCGAGCCCGCATGACCTATAGCTTTTGGCTCTTCTGGAACCTGCCAGTCATCATCTGGAGCCGTCTGATTGGCTCACGTGGCTTTACATCCCGCCCTCCGAGCTGTCTGTTTTAATGTAAATAATAATATTAATAATAATAAATGAATAAAGCTGGCTTCCCAAAGAGCTGTGAACAACAGTAAAATGGTACAAAGAAGCAGATTAGCAGCAGATATAAACTTAAGATAAACAAGATGAAAACAAAATAGATAATCAGAGTATTTAATTAAAATCCAGGACTAGTTAAAAGCAATAAAAAGTATAAAATCATAAGCCTGTTTAAAAAAGTGAGTTTTTAGATGAGATTTAAAAAAAGGTGTAGCTTCGTGCTTTCTGCTGAGTAAGAGACGAGAGAGATTTCTTTAATGCGGAAATTAATTTTAAAAAGTCTGTTTTTAGAACAATCGGCGATGAGCTGCCAGCTTCTGAGACTCTCTCCCTCTCTCCTCTCTCTCTCTCTCTCCCTTTCTCTCCCTCCTCTCTCTCTCTCTCTCTCTCTCTCCCTCTCTCTCTCCCTCTCTCTCTCCCTCCTGCCATCCCTCCTTTCCTTCTCATTCCTCTCTCCCTCTCTCTCTCTCTCTCTCTCTCTCTCTCCCTCCTCTCTCTCCCATCCTTCCTCTCCCTCTCTCTCTCTCTCGCCTCTCATCTCTCTTTCCATCTCATTCTCTCTCTAGTTCCTCTACTCTCTCTCCTCTCTCTCTCTCCCTCCTTCCCTTCCCTCCTTTCCTTCTCTTGATCATCTCTCCCTCTCTCTCTTCCGAACTTCCCGGTCCCCCAGGGAGATACCCCTTCTCTTTCTTTTTCCCCTTGTTTCCTCTTACTACGTCTCGCCGATCCTGGATAATGGACTTGCCAAATCTGACGGCGGATAAAAACTGGGAAAACAAGAAGTATTAAAAATAGGCACGAACAACAAGTGTAAGAATGACTGAGAAAATGAGAAATGGCCTGAACAAATAAAACGTAAACCCCGATGTGCAGATGGCATCCAACACGACCGTATCTGGCATGGTAGGTCCAGGAAGATCGCCAATGAAACGAGCCCCCTCTGGTAGTTTAGAGAGGGGAAGGAGAGAAAAGAATTAAAAAGAACCCAGAAGCAAGACCTGAAGTGACACTGTACGCGTGTAGAGTGCGGAAAAAAATTGATAGGTGGTAGCAAAATTTCTGACCGGGGAGCCCTAAAAGGATGCCGCAAACGGTCCCCTCTCTCTCCTCTCTCCTCTCTCTCTCCCCTAACAATCCCCTCACTCAACTCTCCTATAACCCCTCCCTCCCGTCGCTCTTCCTCTCCATTCCCTCTCACTTCCAACTCTCTCTTCTCTCTCTCTCTCCTCTACTTCTCTTGTCTCCTCATCAGTTCACTCCCTCTCTCGTCTCTCTCCACAGTCACTGTCGTCTCTCCTCTCCCCCTTTCTTATTTTATCCCCTTTTCCTGCTCGTCTACTTCATCCCTGGCTCCGCCCTCCCAACTCTCTCAAGATCAGGATGCGCCAGTAGTGAGTAGACAACAGTCATCTCCCTCACCCTTCTACGTCTCCCTACTCCCGACTCCTTCATCAACCTCTCTCTCTCCCTCACTCTAACTCTGCCATCGCGTCCGATCCTATCGCGCTGCACCTCTATTCCTTTCTGCCCATTCCTCTTCTAAAAAAACGGACAGAAGGAGTAAACGCCAAAGAATGCCTCGAAGTCGTCCAAGGATATCCCTTGCGTCCCGGCTCGGTAAATTCCACGAATCTCGAGTGCACTGCATCCACTGCTGTCAAGGTCTTACCTATCTCTCGGTACAAGCCTTCCCTCCACCAAGTACATGGCTACCATTCACCATCTCTACTCTAGCACTCTCTTCCTCCCTCTCTAGCTCCTCTCATACTCCCTCTCGCTTAGCCCTCCCTCCTTATCCTCTATCTCTCTCTCTTCTGCCCTCTCTCTACTCTTCCCTCTCGTCTTCTCTCCCTCCTCTATCCCTCTGCTCTCTCCTCCTGCGCCATACCCTTTCTTCTCACTTCCTCTCTCCCTCTCGCATCTCCTCACTCTCCCTCTCAACATCTCCCTGCCTTCCTCTCGCTTCTTTCCTTCTTCATCTCTCCTCATCCACTCTCTCTCTCACCTGTACCCTCTCTCTCTACCCTCTCTCATCTCTAACTCACGCTCTCTCTGTCTCCGTAACTCTTGCCCTCAATCTCTCTTCCATTCCGCTCTCCACTCTACTGGTCATAGCTACTCTCTCCCTCTCTCTGCTCTCTCTCTCTCCCTCGCTCCCCCCGTCCTTCTTTCTCCTTCCCTCTCTCTCTCTCTCTCCCTCTCTCGTCTCTCTTCTCTCCTCTCTCTCCCCTCCTTCTCCTCCGCTCTTCTCCTTACTCTTCCTCATCTCCTCTCTCATACATACTCCTGGCATCCCTAAGATCTCTCTCTCTCCCTCCTGCCATCCCTCCTTTCTTGCTCATTCCTCTCTCCTCTCCCTCTCTCTCTTCCCTCCCCCTTTCTGTCTTTTCCCCTTTTCATTCTCTCTCTCACACGCACCCTCTCTCTCTCTCTCTCTCTCTCTATCTCGCTCTTACTCTCTCGCTCCACTCTCCCTTTTCTCTCTTTCATTTGTGTTTCTCTCTTCTTACTCTTCTCTCTTTTTTCCATCTCTATCGGTCTCTCATTGCTCTCTCTCTCTCTCCGTCCACATTTCTTTCTCCCTCTCTCTCACCTCTTTCACTCTCTCCTCGCCTTCTTCACTCACCCCTCTCTCCCATTTCTCTCTTTCTCCCTTTTCTTTCTCTCTCACTCCCCACTCTCTTCCCCCACTGTTTCTGCCCGTCTCTTTCTCTCTCCCCTTTGCTCCCTCTCTTCCTTCCCTTTTTCTCTCTTCCCTCTCTCCATTTCTCATGTCCTCTCTCCCTCCTTCTCCTCTCTTCTCGCTCTTGCTCTCTCTACGCACCTCTTACTCCCGCTCTCTCTC